>CM065594.1:113204070-113432656 GCA_033119425.1 Bufotes viridis
CTAGTGTAGCCTTGTAGCTGTCCTTCTGGGCCGCAGGAATGATCCCGTCGCTTGCCACCAATTGTAACGGACCGTTACGCACACAACTCCGTTTAGACGATATTCCCCTTTCAGACACACGGCAGTTACTGCAAGCACCAATTTCCCGAACTGCAAGCGCATGAATGCTCCAGACTCCCGAACCGGAAACAGTATACAGCCGAACAGGAAAAACCCTAGGAACAGTTTACACTCCTGGCAGTCGCACTGTAACCGCATACACTCCAATTCCCCCCAAGAACGAGACGACACTTCGCTTGAGGGTTAAGCAGCCCACACGTACTGGCCCATACAGCCTCTTTTTATTCACATGTTCAGTCCAGAGGAATACCCCCTGGACTTCTACATTAACCAATCATAAAATAACAAAGGAATGACCCTCCCGCACAGAGTACACATTCCCTCCCCTCTGCCAGTGATATAATTACTAAACACAATGGACGAACTTATTATCACTGGCAGGAAAATATACAGTTTTATACAACGTTCCTAACTTCAAAACTATGCATGGGATTTCAATAAAAATTACATATTAATCATCAATCCATTCAGGGGAACAACATATCCAAAAATGGTACGAGTTAGACCAGGGGTTCAGAAATGAGTAAAAAGTGTCTTTGTGGAACTGGTTTGGGCCGGAAAGCCATGCTGGCACTAGGTCACAGAGTCCACTCCATTGTGCGCATGTTAGTGAAAAGACACAAAAATACACAAATATACATAACTCCTATTATGCTGAACAGGACCCCCACATTCAGCCTATCCCCAGATGGCTTGGATCCGAGCGCTCAATATATCCGAACAGCGCTGAGATGCCACAAACACAGTCACATAGCCATGGGGTTTAAGCTTAGCATGGGCTGATGAGAGGGGCCATAATCCTGGGGCAGCAGGTGGGCAACCAGACTTCTCCAGCACCCAGTGTCCAGGTTGGTTTCGCCACAGTAACTTTAAAGTCAACCTCTACAAGTCCGAGGTGCTCAATGTTACCCTGTATCCAGCCCAGGTCCAACACCTGCAATTGTCATTTCCCTTTCGCTGGGCCTCAGGTCACATCACCTACTTGGGCACGGTCATTCCGTCTAACTCAGGGATGCCCAACCTGCGGCCCTCCAGCTGTTGCAAAACTACAACTCCCAGCATGCCCGGACAGACTACAGCTATCAGCCTACAGCAAGGCATGATGGGAGTTGTAGTTTTGCAACAGCTGGAGGGCCGCAGGTTGAGCATGCCTGGTCTAACTCCTCAGATCTCTTTTCACTTAATTTCACTCCTTTTGTCGAGGATGTCCGGAAAGACCTACAAAAGTGGAGGAGTTTACCGCTGTCCTGGTTTGGTAGGATACACGCACTTAAAATGAACATACTCCCACGGATCTTATACCTCTTCCGCACACTACCGATACCTCTACCGAGTAATTTCTTCAAGGTCTTTAAATCCATGTTCCTAAAATTTATCTGGGCAGGTTCTACCCCTAGATTAGGACTGTGATACTTGGTTCGTCACAAGCTGAGAGGTGGCTCCAGACCTCCCGAAATATCACAAAGCTGCAATCCTGTCGTATGTCTTGGACTAGTTCCATAATGGCCTTTTCAAGCATTGGATTTAGTTCGGGAGGCAGGAGATAGGATTTCTGGCACAGAAATCTGCTTTGGATATCCAAGAGTAAACGACCCCCCTGCCTCCCTCTGCTGACAGCTGGTATCCTACGGGTATGGGATAGTAGTGCAGGGCCTCTAGGTCTCACCACTTTTCCTGGTCCTCTGATTCCCCTCTTTGATAATCCGGATTTTCCTTTAGGCGTACGCCGTAACTCACTTCTGGGTATTAGGAGAGAAGACAATCCCACCATATCCCAGTTTATTGAACACGGCTCCCTGCGCCCGCTGTCCACCTTTCCGGAGGGCTTGACAAGAGGGGCATGGTTTTGTTACGCTAGTCTCTAGGGACCTTACTTCTTTCGAATCTCTCTGTCTCCAATCCACACCCCCTAAACATTTAGTGTCTCTGGTCTACTGGTTGCTCCAGAGGGAGGGAGATTCCCTTTCTGCTTTATCTCTTGTAAAGTCCTGGGAAAAAAAGTCGTCAGTTAGCTTTGGCCTTCAGGAAAAGAATTTTAAGATTATGTTGAGATGGTACAGGACGCCCGACAAACTGCACTCCTTCTACCCCTCGTGCCCTAATACTTGCTGGCGGTGTGGCCAAGGAGTGGGTACTATGGCCCACATTTGGTGGCATTGTAGTAAACTAACTCCTTTCTGGAGGACTTTAAATGACCTGTATGACCGGGTGACCGGCAGTACAGTATGGTGGACATTGGAAGGAGCACTTTTCTCTATGATCCCTGGCTCTATCTCCACCTAAAAAGGTCTCCTAAGATTCTTTGTACAAGCCGCTCGCCTTGTCATACCTAAATACCTTTCCTGAAAAATTACTATTTGCTCTTCAGGATTGAACCCACCCCTTTCACCCCTCCCATTCCTTATGTGTCTTTTATTGTTATGGGCTTCAGTGTTTACTAGTGGGGGGCCTGGCCTCATCTATATTTGAATCAGTGTATCTCTTGTTCACCCATCATTTCTCAACGTTTGTACCAAAATATGTACCATCGTACTATTTCTGTACTCTTTTTTTGTTGCAAGACTTTGATTCAGCTTTGTCTTCAGTATGCAGACTATTGTTATATTGTAATGGTCTATTCAATAAAAGAGATTGAACAACAGTTCCACAGAAATGTGCCGTCACTTGTAAGTTGTATTTTACACATGGTGAAGAAAGTAGAGCTCCTCTCGTCCTTCAGGCAGCACTGAATGGGTTGCTACTCCAGTTCTAATTAAATACAACAATAGCTGATCTCAGGGAGACCAGCTACAAAAAACACCGCGGAGCCTCACTTAAGAGTCTCAACACAGCAATCCGAAGTGCAAAGCTCCCTGGGAAACAGGAATATGCAAAATAAATGTGGAGCCCCAGTTATGGGTCTACAACACAATGAAAGCCAGATATTCCTCAAAGGACGGAAAACCGAGCAAAGGGGTGTCTCCATTACAGAGATCACCAAATCCACCATATTAAGTGGCCCCTATGTCAAGATCCCGCTTTTTTACAAGCTTTAAGGATGTGACGGGGAAAACCTAAGCCAGGTATCCATCCACAGACAGCTGTTTTGGGGTGTTGCCCCTCATCAATGTGGAGTAGGATTCTGGCTAACCGGGATAATGGTGGATTTGGTGATCTCTGTAATGGAGACACCCCTTTGCTCGGTTTTCCGTCCTTTGAGGGATATCTGGCTTTCATTGTGTTGTAGACCCATAACTGGGGCTCCACATTTATTCTGCCAGTTCTAATTAAGACAGCAGTTATCATTAATTTATCAATTAAGAAACAACCAATCCCAGCCCAGCTGTTCCAATATATACCCCCCCCCCCCCCCCAGAGAAAAGCAAGAGGAGCGTTTTAATTCTATTCTAATTAGAAGCCCGGCTGTCTGCCATTTTAAACATGTGTTTGTGCTCCCTCTGGTCTGAATAGTGGTGCTGCTATCTGAGGAGGTTGAAGCAGTGTCTGAGCATATGATATGCTCGTGAGACTTCGCGCAATAACTTCATAAATTAATTTGTACTGTGAAAAACATTTCCTGAAATCGGGTTCGGTTCCAAGGTACCACTTGGAACCGAACCAGAGTTCGGGAAATGGTTCTTTGCAGTACAAATAAATTTATGAAGTTATTACCCGAAGTCTCGCGAGACTTCCCAAAGCAATAACTTTGGCTCATCGGAGCGGGTATTGGAACAAAGTTTTATGCAAATCGACTTCGGATGTTTCATCCGAAGTCGATTTGCTCCTTCCTAACTCTCCTGTCTGGATAAACAGTAATGTTTTTTTTTTCCTGTTTCAGACGGACAAGAGAAGAAAAGGAGAAGAAAATCAAGGCACAGGCTGTGTTCTGAATGCCAACAGCATTTACCTGAGGATTAATCTAATGACACCTGTAATCATTGTGCAGAGCTTGTTTCATCTACTGGGGATTCTTCAGGTACTTCAGGTTTACTTCACTGGTTTCGGGGAAAACTAAAAATCTTTGATGAAATTCTGAAAAAAAGAAACATAAACATAAAACAAAAACATAAAAAACATTATAAGAAACACAGACATTATAGACACAATTCCACCTCCTCCTCTTCTGCATCTTCAGATGTCCAGATTCCCTCTGAATGAGAAGTTTTTTCTGGAGATTCTGATCAGGATATTTCAGAAGATTTTTATTTATTTTTCACAAAGACACAAAACATCTAAGTTAAGTAGTGCAGTTAAAAGTGTAATGGAAATGATATCGTCAATAAGGACACTCCCTCTCCCCCACCCCGAAAAAGGCAAAGGTTCTCCCCAGTCATCGAAATCTTTAAAGTATTATTTGAACAAAATTGGTCTAAACCAGGTAAAAATAATCTGATTTTGGATTAAGGTTTCATGCTATGTATAAACTGGACCCCAAGGAGTCAGAAGAATGGGAATTGCCACCAAAAGTTGACATTCCGGTAAGCCTAAAAGTATTTTTTTTCCTGTGGAGTCCTCTTTGTTGAAGCACCCTCTTGACAAAAAAGCAGATTTCTTCTACTTAGGAATTACAAACTCTCTGCCTCACTCTGTAAAACATCGCTTGTTACAGTGCCAGTTGCAAAAGCTCTCACACTCTGGCTCAGCTAAATAGGAAGAGACCTTATGGACGATCCCCCAAGGGAGCAGACTTTTGAAGATCTATCCTCCTTGAAATTAGCCAGCAAATTCCTTTGTGATTTTCCCTTGGATATGTTGAGACTAATGACTAAGAATACGATGTTTTCTTGCTCAGCTCGCCGATCCCTGTGAATAAAATCCTGGGAAGGTGATGTATCTTCTAAGAACCATTTCTGTGCCCTACTATTTCATCCCTCAAGAGAAATTCGTTTCTTCAACTTCCTAAACAGAAAATTTTGATAGCCAGAGACAAGGAAGTAGAAGATATTTGTGTTCCAGTAGAGGGAGCATCTAAGATACAGAAGGGAATAATTCAATTCTTTCACCACCAAGAAAAAGAGGAGAAGGAATTCTGATGCCAGGCACCAGGCTGGCAGAATATAATCTCTGTTGTCTCTACATTACTTCAGATACCCGGGTACAGTCAACAATAAGAGATGGTTACTCTTTGGAATTTGTTCGTCTGCCTCCACACAAATTTGTGTCGGTGTCCTCCACAAAGCCACATGTCTGGGATCTGTTGACAGAATTTCTTCAAAAGGAAGCTCTGGAGGAAGTTCCAGAAGGGGAGAAAGGACAAGGAGTATTTTCTCTTGTATTCGCTGCTCCAAAACCAAATGGCATCTCGCTACTTAAACATATTCATCAGGAAAACCAGGTTCCACCATTACAATACATTAAGAAGGCAATGTATTTGCAAAAATAGATCTCTCCGACGCTTATTTCCACATGCCAATAAGAAAACGACACAGGAAGTTCCTACGTTTAGTCCAGAATGATACAGTACCAATTCACTTGTCTCCCCTTCTGAGTTACTTCAGCTCCACGAGTCTTTACCAAGCTCTTGGTCATGTTTGTCGCAGCATGGAAATTTGAAGGAATTCAAATAGTTCTGTACCTTAACAATTGGCTAATAATTGCAGACTCGCAAGACCGCCTGTGTCACCAAATTGTGGAGATCTCTTCAGCATCTCATGAACTGCAACAAATCTATTTTAACCCCCGACAACCTGAATTCAGTTCCTGGGATTCATCTTGGACTCCAAGAAGATGACTATTATTCTGACCCTGGAGAGAGTTCTTAAACTCAGAATGTAAATAAAGAGATTGAGTATAGCCAATACATCAGGAAAATGATGATAACCCTGGGTCTAATGACGTCTGCAATAGAAGTGGGCAAAATTCTACTTCAGATCCCTTCAATACGAGGCCACACTGGAACAAAGCCTCAACCGATGTAAACAAAGTGTTCAAGATACACGGGTCAGTCTCAGATGGCGGCTATTAATGAACAACCTCTTGAAGGGGAAATCCCTCAGCCTCACAATACAAGAAGTGTTAACTACAGATGCCTCATCTTACGGTTGGGGACCCATCTAGGAAATTTGTGAAGTGGGTAAATAAAGACCAGATTCTCTCTTCCAACTTTAAAGAAATGAGAGGTATTTATCTGGACCATATTTCCTTCCCCAGCTACAAGGAAACAATGTCAAGATATAATCGGACAACCCTGTCAGCATTTAATATGTCCACAAACAGGTGATACCAGATCGTAGCCTCTGCAAAGCAAGGGTCTCAAAATCTTGTGATTGGCAGAGACAATTTCCTGGATTTACATGCGGTGCACATAAGAAGAGCCCAAAATGTCAGGGTGGATCACATTCTCAAATCAGGCAAGTGGTTTCTGAATCCTCAGATATTCCAGCTCATAACCAAATGGTTCAAAACTCTACAGATAGATCTAATGGTGACCAGGCAAAATAGGAAATTGTCAATGTTTTGCTCTCTTTACAGGACAGATTACCCTTATGCAGTGGATGCTCTTTCTCTTCAATGGACCAACCTGTTTCTTTACATTTTTCCTCAGTACTCTCTAATCCAAAAAGTACTGACCAAATTGAAGGTGGAACAAGCCGAGGCGATCCTAATAATTCCCTTTTGGCCTCTCAGGGTGTGGTTTCCCCGCCTAATAAGACTATCCAGGAGGGAATTCTGGAAATTGCCATCTCCCCCAGATCTCCTAAACCAAGGGACTTTTATTCATTCATGTCCTTTCAGATTACATCTCATGGCATGGAAATTGAGAAAACAGCCATAGAAAGATTAGGGTAAAAGACCTGTCTCACGGCAGGATTTGGAGACATTGTTTTCATGGTGTAATCTAAGATCACTGTCTAATTCTAAAGACTGTCCCGTTTCTTATTCCAAAAGTCAACTCACTGGCTAATCTTAATCAGAAGTTTTTCTTGCCAGCATTATTTCCAGAACCACAAACAAAGCAACAGGAAGTGCTACATTATCTAGATGTCAAGAGAGTTGTCCTTATCTACTTTGAAAAAGCTTCATCCTTCAGAAAAGAAGAATCTCTAGTTCCGAGGTCCCCGAACGGGGTTGAAAGCCAGTAAACATCTTTGTCAAGGTGCATAAAGGCGGCCAACTCAGCAGCCTATAAAGCTTCAAGTCAGCCGTCACCTTTACAAATAAAGCTACACTCCACAAGATCCACTGCTGCCTCCTGGGCAGAGTATGTATGCCTTGCTGTCCCATGATCAGAGCTGTCAAGCAGCCTCTTGGACATCATCCAATGCCTTTGCTAAACACTACATGCTGGACATCTCTTCTGTAGGCTTAGCCTTTGGCATTGCAGTGCTGTCTTCCGCTGGTGTTCAAAATACCCTTCCTGAATTGCTACCTAAATCCCATTCAGTGCTGCCTGAAGGACAAGAGGAACATACAGATTTTTGCCTACCTGAAAATATTTGTCCAAAGGCAGCACTAGTTTTTCCTCTCCAATAAAATATTTTATCTTTTGCATTAAACACACCTCTTCCTTGTCTCTGGTGGGGGGATGTTATATTGGAGCAGCTGGGCTAGGATTGGTTGTTTTTTAATTGATAAATTATTTATTTATTTCTTCTGTACCAATTAGAACTGGAGTCACAAACCTATACAGTGCTGCCTTTGGACTTCAAGTAACAAATACATTCAGGTAAGCAAAATCTAGATGTTGTATTACATGTATCAGGACAAATCTTCCAGTTTTCTGCCCCAATTCCACAAATACAACGTTATTTGTGACAAGTACATACAGGATATTAGAATTCAGCTTAAAGGGGTTATGCCAAATTTCCCCAATCCACATTAGTTTTCTTTGGGAATGCCAAAATAACCGAGCACTGTAATCTGCTATCTCCCCCAGTCCTAAAGAGACTGAATGGAGTCCATGGGTGGTCTGAATGGTGATTTGTAAAGTGGCAGGACAATGTTCTCATCACGGGCATCTATTCCCCCTTTGATGTAACCCATTATCTTATTTGTCTTGGCAGCAGCTGTCTGACACTGGTTTCTACAGTTTAGTTTGCTGTCCTCTAAAATTTCTAAGTCCATGTCAGTGCATTATTCCTTCCCATGTTCATAACCTTATATTTGTCAGTATTAAACCTTATCTGCCACTTCTCTGCCCCAGCTTCCAACATAGCCAGATCCTCTTCCGTGTTAGTCTAGTCGGGTCCTGAACCAGTTAGGAAAGACAGTCTTTGGTTATTGGCAAGAACCCGAGTTTCCTTTATAAAACCGCTTTCAGTTTCCCAGTTTATATATGGGAAATTGAAGTCCCCCATGATAAAGCCCTCATTATGATTTGCCACCTTATCTATCTCCTTTAGTGGACTCTGGTATATAGGTGGTTTATAACAAACTCCTATCAGTATTTTATTATTGTTTTTCCCACCATGTATTTCTATCCACAGACCACAGTGACTCCACATGTTCATTTCCCTCACTTATATCTTACCAGAGTGTGAGCCTTAGACAGGAACCCCCCTTATTCCCACTATGTCATAGTTCTCCCTTAGTCATTGCTACTTCCAGTTCACTAGTTTTATTAGTCAGGCTTCTGGCATTAGTGTACATACTGTACAATTAAGAGTTTTTTTGTATATTTTTACCCTACACCTTTCCGTATGAACTGTTTTAGTCCCTTCATCCACTTCTCCCCCAGTTTCATTATCTCACCCCAGGTCTCTATCTGCACTATATTCCCCTTCCTATAATGTAATTACCCTCCCTCCACTCCTCCAACCTTTTAGCCATCTTCTCCTTCCCTATTGAGGTGCAGCCCATCCCTACGATAGAGCCTGGATACAACAGAGAAGTTGGCCCAGTTCTCCAGGAACACCAAACTCATTCTTCCTCCTCCAGTTCAGGGCCATTTGTTAACCTCCCTAATCTCCCGCTGCCTTTCTGGTGTGGCTTGTGGTACAGGTAGTATTTTGGAAAACACTAAGAAGGCTAAAAGTTATTGGGCACACTTATTAAGACCAGGGTTTTAGACTCCGGTCTTAATTAGCCCCTGCGTTGGCGGTGGATCGCCGAAGTTATGTAGAGGCACTGGCCTCTACATACCTTCGGCGTATTCACCGCCAATTCTAAATGTAAGACAGCTTCCTTGCTGTCTTACATTTAGACCATTTTCTATGCCTAAACCAGGTGTAGAAAATGATGAATGAGATAGGCCTGCCAGCCTGTCCCCTTCCCCACCCACACTACGCCCCCATTTCTAGACCTGACGTGAGCAGGGAAGAAGTCACAAATTCTGCCGCAACATGGTGTGCAACAGAATCTGCGCCAGATATACGCCATAAAAGTGGGGTATATTTGTTTGAAAATGACCCCCATTGTTTAACCGCTTCAGCCCCTCTAGCTTAAACACCCTTAATGACCAGGCCACTTTTTACAATTCTGCACTACACTACTTTCACCGTTTATTGCTCCGTCATACAACTTACCACCCAAATGAATTTTACCTCCTTTTCTTCTCACTAATAGAGCTTTCATTTGGTGGTATTTCATTGCTGCTGACATTTTTACTTTTTTTGCTATTAATCAAAAATTACCGAAATTTTTGCAAAAAAATGACATTTTTCACTTTCTGTTGTAAATTTTTTTAAAAAAACTACATTTCTATATAAATTTTTCTCTAAATTTATTGTTCTACATGTCTTTGATAAAAAAAAAAAGTCCAATAAGTGTATATTTATTGGTTTGGGTAAAAGTTATAGCGTTTACAATCTATGGTGCAAAAAAGTGAATTTCGGCATTTTGAAGACTTTCTGAGCGCCTGTCATGTTTCTTCAGGTGCTAGAATGTCAGGATAGTATAAATACCCCCCAAATCACACCATTTTAGAAAGAAGACACCCCAAAGTATTCGCGGAGGGGCATGGTGAGTTCATGTATCATTTCATTTTTTTTCACAAGTTAGCGGAAAATGACACTTTCTGAGAAAACTCACTATGCCCCTCAGTGAATACCTTGGGGTGTCTACTTTCCAAAATGGGGTCATTTGTGGGGTGTGTTTACTGTTCTGGCATTTTGGGCGGGGCTAAATTGTGAGCCGCCATGTAAAACCTAAAGGTACTCGTTGGAATTTGGGCACCTTTGTGCACCCAGGCTGCAAAAAAGTGTCACTCATGTGGTATCGCCGTACTCAGGAGAAGTAGGGCAATGTGGTTTGGGGTGTATTTTTACATATACCCATGTTGGGTGAGAGAAATATCTCTGTAAATTGTCAACTTTGTATAAAAATTTTTAAAAGTTGTCGTTTACAGAGATATTTTTCACACAAAGTATGGGTATATATAAAAATACACCCCAAAACACATTGCCCTACTTCTCCTGAGTACGGCGATACCACATGAGTGACACTTTTTTGCAGCCTGGGTGCGCAAAGGGGCCCTAAAACCAATGAGTACCTTTAAGATTTCACAGGGCATTTTTACGCATTTGGATTCCAGACTTCTTCTCACGCTTTAGGGGCCCCTAAAATGCCAGGACAGTATAAATACCCACATGTGACCCCATTTTGGAAAGAAGACACCCCAAGGTATTCTGTGAGGGGTATGGTGAGTTCATGTAAAATTTTATTTTTTGTCACAAGTTAGTGGAATATGAGACTTTGTAAAAAACAAAATAAAAAAAAACATTAATAAAAAATTTCTGCTGACTTGTGCCAAAAAATAAAAATTCTGTGGACTCACCATGCCCCTCACGGAATACCTTGGGGTGTCTTCTTTCCAAAATGGGGTCACATGTGGGGTATTTATATTCACCTGGCATTTTAGGGGCCCCTAAAGTGTGAGAATCCAAATGCATAAAAATGGCCTGTGAAATCCTAAAGGTACTCATTGATTTTAGGGCCCCTTTGCGCACCCAGGCTGCAAAAAAGTGTCACTCATGTGGTATCGCCGTACTCAGGAGAAGTAGGGCAATGTGTTTTGGGGTGTATTTTTACATATACCCATGCTGCGTGTGAGAAATATCGCAGTAAACGACAACTTTTTACATTTTTTTATTCAAAGTTGTCAATTTACAGAGATATTTCTCTCACCCAGTATGGGTATATGTAAAAATACACCCTAAACACATTGCCCTACTTCTCCTGAGTACGGCGATACACATGTGTGACACTTTTTGCAGCCAAGATGCGTAAAGGGCCCAAATTCCAATGAGTACCTTTTAGGAGGGCATTTTTACGCATTTTCTTCTCACGCTTTAGGGCCCCTAAAATGCCAGGGCAGTAGAAATACCCACATGTGACCCCATTTTGGAAAGAAGACACCCAAGGTATTCCATGAGGGCATGGCAAGTTCATAGAAGATTTTTTTTGGCACAAGTTAGTGGAAATTGATTTTTTTATTGTTTTTCTCACAAAGTCTCCCTTTCCGCTAACTTTTGACAAAAAGTTTAATTTTTCATGGACTCATTATGCCCTCAGCGAATACCTTGGGGTGTCTTCTTTCCAAAATGGATCACATGTGGGTATTTATACTGCCCTGGCATTTAGGGGCCTAAAGCGTGAGAAGAAAATGCGTAAAAATGCCCTCCTAAAAGTTACTCGTTGGAATATGAGCCCTTTGCATCTTGGCTGCAAAAGTGTCACACATGTGGTATCGCCGTACTCAGGAGAGTAGGGCGATGTGTTTTGAGGTGTATTTTTACATATACCCATGTTGGGTGAGAGAAATATCTCTGTAAATTGACAACTTTGAATAAAAAATTTAAATAGTTGTCGTTTACAGCGATATTTCTCACACCCAGCATGGGTATATGTAAAAATACACCCCAAAACACATTGCCCTACTTCCTGAGTACGGCGATACCACATGAGTGACACTTTTTGCAGCCAAGATTCGCAAAGGGGCCCTAAAACCAATGAGTACCTTTAGGATTTCACAGGCCATTTTTACGCATTTGGATTCTCACGCTTTAGGACCCTAAAATGCCAGGGCAGTATAAATACCTCACATGTGACCCCATTGTGGAGAAGACACCCCAAGGTATTCTGTGAGGGGCATGGCGAGTTCACAGAAAAAAAAATTTGGCACAAGTTAGCGGAAATTGATTTTTATTTTTTTTTTACAGTCTCATATTCCACTAACTTGTGACAAAAAATAAAATTTTGCATGAACTCACCATACCCCTCACGGAATACCTTGGGGTGTCTTCTTTCTAAAATGGGGTCACATGTGTTTTTTTTTTTACTGCCCTGGCATTTGAGGGTCTCCGCAATCATTACACGTATGGCCAGCATTAGGAGTTTCTGCGATTCTCCGTATATTGAGCATACGGGTAATGAGATTTTTTTTTTCCGTTCAGCCTCTGCGCTGAAAAAAAAAAAAAATGAACGGCACAGATTTTTTCATTCGCATCGGTCAATGTGGATGAAAAAATCTCTGCCAAAATCAGTGACTGCGGTGCGGTGCGGTGGGCTGGGCGCTAGCTACCTAACAAGTAGCTAACTAACTGGCGGTGATAAGGGACCCTTATGCCCCATTCACACGTCCGAAATTCTGTTTGCGGAACGGAATTGCGGTCCCATTCACTTCTATGGGGACAGACTTTGTCCCGCTCGGATCCGGAATTACGGATCCGCGCTTCCGGGTCTGCACTTCCGTTCCACAAAAATATAGAACATGTCCTATTCTTGTCCGCAATTGTGGACAAGAAAAAGCATTTTCTATATAGTTCTGGCAATGTGCTGATCTGCAAAATGCGGAAAGCACATTGCCGGTGTCCGTGTTTTGAGGATCCGCGGATCGGATCCACGGATCCGTGAATCCACGGATCCGCAAAACACATATGGACGTCTGAATGGAGCCTTACAAGGGGTGTGATCAATGACAGGGGGTGATCAGGGGTCTAGATGGGGTGATCAAGGGGTTAATAGGTGGGTGGGGGGTTAGTGTAGTGTTTGGTGCAACTTTACTGTGTTACCTGGTCCTCTGGTGGTCGATCCCAGCAAATGGGACCACCAGAGGACCAGGTAGCAGGTATACCAGACGCTGTTCACAAAACAGCGTCTGGTATACATGTTTGATGCGATTTATATCGCATCTACAGCCTGCCAGCGATTGATCATCGCTGGCAGGCTGTAGTTCAGCTCTCGAGACGCGCGCCCCTGTGAACGCGCACGCGCGTTCACAGGAACTCACGGGTCTCGCGAGAGGACGCGCCGATGCGTCCACTCAGAAGATCCCGGCCGCCCGCAGGACGCAATCCTGCGTACGGCGGTCCGGGACTGGTTAAAAAAGTATATGTGCGGCACCTGAGGGGTTAATTGCCGCGGATCGCAGTGCTCTATCAGAGGAAGGGTCAGGGCAATGTGTTTCTAATTCATGCGTTTGTAATATCTTAAACCTTATTATCATTGGTGGCCAGTGCGCCCTCCTCCTCTTCTCTTATTGGTGGCCAGTGCGCCCTCAGCCCCGCCTCCTCTTCTCTCATTGGTGGCCAGTGCGCCCTCAGCCCTCCTCCTCCTCTTCTCTCCATTGGCAGAGTGGCACAGGGGGAGGGAGAGACACTGCCTCCTTCTCCCCTGTGCTGCTGAGGGAACATGGCCGTGCTGAGACCAGCGCGCTCATGTTCTGTGATAGCACAGTTATCGGTATATCGGCCTGGTTAGGGGCCGATACCGATAACTGTGCAAATCATGAATATCGGCCGATAATATCGGCCAAACCGATAATCGGTCGACCCCTAGTACCAATAAAAACTACAGTTTGTCTTGCAAAAACAAGCCTTCATAAATTACATGATGCTATTTAAAAAATACAACTTATCCCACAAAAATAAGCCCACATATGGCTATATGAACAGAAAATTTAAAATGTTATGACTATTGGAACGTGAGGTGGAAAAATAGAAGATGCAAAAACTAAAACACGATTATACAGCCAGATATCAGGAATGTTCCTATGGACACCTGTTCTTAGTAATTGTCCTGAATATCATGCAGTGCAATAGGGGCTTTGAGATTTCTTGGTAAATTAATTTTAACACGTTCCTGCAACATGGCCCCTGAAACAGAAGATTCATACTCTCCCTCTCCCGGCCACTCCCGCCGTTTACATCTTCTGGGCCTGGCGCTGTTTACATCTGGCTGGCTATGGGCATAGTCACTTGTACCTCTCCAGCCAAACACAGCGACATTCCCTTCCTGCTTCCTATTCACAAACGAGTGCTTTCCTTCACTGCAAAGGATGGCGCTCACTGGTTCTTACCGCCTCCTGCATCCCCAGATATACTGTATGTGCCCTGCAATAAACAGTAAGCATTTCCCCTGAGCTCATGCACACTACCGTTGTTTTGGTCTGCATCCGATCCGCATTTTTTGTGGCTTGGATACAGACCCATTCACTTGAATGAGGCCACATCCATTGCTCCATTCAGCAAAATGCAGAACACAAATGGTTAGAAAAAATCTTTTATTTTTTTAATATATTTTTGCAACACTGTATGTCCCAAAGTGATCTTTAAAAGACCTCTGGGGGACACTGACTTTTTTTTTATTTTGCACTTTTTCCATATTTTTTTTTTTATATGTATGCATTTGTCTGCAAAAGGTCCATAAAGGCCTTTAGGGACACAAATGTATATATATATATATATTTCTTTTTTTCACTATTTTCAATGTAACTGGAGCATCCAAAGGAAACCAGGGGAAACCAGCCTGCTGGGGGGACTTTTGTACAGGGCAGAGCTGATCAGGGTCTACTAATACCCTGTAGCTCTGCGCTCCTCTGCCCCCAAGATACCTGGCAATCACGTGATCGCCGATTCTAAACTGCAGAGCGCTCATCGAGGAGAAATCAGAAGCGCTGATAAACTGCTTCTTCCTTCTACTCGCCCACCCGCCCCACTGTCACTGACAGCTGGGGGCCCGACCTGCTCCTGCTACAGTGCAGGGGCAGGGGCTGTCATCCAATGTGGTGTGGCGCTCCGGGCACAAACACAGCTGATAGCACCATGGGTTGTGCACCCCTGCTTTAACACTTATGATGTACAAGTACCTCATGGTGGGTAACAACCAGTGTCACACAGTGCAAATAAGATCATGGGGTGCATCAAAAGAGGCATAGGTGAACATGGCAAGATCACAAATGGCACAATTTTTTTCAAGACGTTATGAAAAGGGTTACATACACAATACAAAACAAGTACACTAAGCTTAAACCAAATGAGTTACAAATGGTACAGAAGGAGAGAGGACCCTACCGATGTGGTCTTACAATCTAAAACAGGGATCAGCAACCTTCGGCACTCCAGCTGCTGTGAAACTACAACTTCCAGCATGCACACTTACTCCGCTGTTCTTGTAACTCCTATAGAAGCGAAAGAAGGATTCTGGGAGTTGTAGTTTCAGAACAGCTGAAGTGCCGGAGGTTGCTGATCCCTCATCTAAAACATAGTTCTACCACTTTACACAGTTCTCCCCAGCATAACAGAAACAGGACGGATCCGTTTTGCAGCCCATAGACTTCTATTATGACGGAATGAATAACGGAATGCCTCTAAAGGCTTCCATGGTGCATTCCGTCATAGAATTGTGTTATGGTCCGTGGCAATTCACCTTTTACCAACAAAGTGTGTACGAAATTATAAAATATGATATTCGGTCATCTCTAGTTGTAATCGTACTGACCCAGAGAATGAAGGGCATGGGTCAGTTTTGCAAACGAAATGCCGTGGGAACTAAACCAGTAAAACGGTGGAGGAATTTCGTTTTTTTTCCAATTCCACCCCATTTGGAATTTTTTTACCACTTCCCAATACATTTTATGCCATAATTAAGGCTGGCATTGGAAAGTAAAAAATAAGCCCTCATACAGCTATGTGACCAGAAATATAAAAAAGTTATGGCTCAAGTAAAATATAGAAGAAAAATGAAAACAAAAAAAACCTCCGGTATCCTAAAGAAAAAACCCCAAGAAGTAACCTCATTTTAGAAACTACAACCCTTGGGGGTTCCATTAATTATTTAACCCCAGAGCCTCTACAGTTGTCAGCACCAGATGCATAAATCACCACAATGGGCCTCAAATTTGCATGGTGCTCTTTTACTCCCGAGTAGTGTTGTATGTCCAGGCAAAAGATTGTTGTTTTTAACACCAGGAAGCACGGCATAATAATAAGAGGGCTGCATTTTCACTGGCACATGCCATTGAGCACTGAATTAGCATATCTGTAAAAATTCCAACTTTCACTTTGCACTATCTATTGTGAGTTGATTTTTGCAAAACATCTCTTGGGTCAAAATGCTCAGTACGTCCAATGGTAAACACTGTGAGGAGTGACCCTGTATCAGAAAACACACCTCTCAAGGTATTTATTAACAGGTGGAGCGAGCATTTTGACCCCACAGGTGTTTTGCAGTAATTAATGACTGTGCAAAAATAAAATTACAAGTTTTGCACAGACATGGCATTTCAGTGCCCAATATTTAGTGCCCAGATGGTGCCAGAGGTCCTTTAAATTGTTAGGTGGGTTCTACTGGGTAAGGAAATGCCATAAATGTGGATGTAAACTGCTGTTTGGGTACGCTGCAGGGATCAAAAGTTGGCTTTTGCACCCAGATTGTGATGTATTTGTTTACAGGTGTGATGACACATTTGAACAGCCTCAGGAGAACCACTACAGTCATTTTCTGAGAAATATACATTTATTTTTCTCTCAACGGAGCTGTGTGCGGGCTTTTTTTTTGTGAAATGAGTTGCCATTATCATTGGTTCTATTTAGGGGTACATACGACTTTTTGATCACTTTTTATTTCACTTTTTGGAAGCAGGATAATGAAAAGGCAGCAACTCTACCATTGCTTTTTGGGTTTTGTTATTGTGGCGAACACCATGTGGGAAAAATAATACGTTATCTTTATTCTGCTGCTCAGTATGATTACAGAGATACCAATTTTATATATATATTTTTTTTTTACGTCTTACCATCATATCCATTCCATTCCACCTTTCTTTTCATAACAAAGCATTTTTGAAAAAAAAAATGATGGGGGAGATTTATCAAACTGTTCTAAAGTAGAACTAGCTTAGTTGCCCATAGCAACCAATCACATTCCACCTTTCTTTTCTAAAGAAGCTGTAAGTAATGAAAGGTGAAATCTGATTGGTTGCTTTTAGAGATGAGTGAGTAAAAGCAGAATTGCATTATGGATTCCGTTACCACAGACCATAACACAATTCTATGACGGAATGCATAACGGAAGGCTTTTTGAGGCATTCTGTTATTCATTCCGTCATAATAGAAGTCTATGGCCCGTTTCCGTTATGTAGGGAAGTCCACGTAAGGTGACTTTTTTGACACTTTGGGGTGAATACAACTTTTTGATTTCTCAATATTACAGTTTTTGTGAGGCAAGGTGAATAAAAAATGGCTGTTCTGGCACATTTTTTTTAGTTTGCTTTTACAGCTTTTATTGCTTTCACTTTTACACACTAAAAGACATATTTTTCACTTTGTGTGTGGGCTCGTTTCTTGTGGAATAAGTTGCCATTTTCATTGATACTATTTTGGGGTACATAATACTTTTTGGATGGCTTGATTTAGTTTGTGAGACAAGGTGAATAAAAAATGGTCTTTTGGTAATTTTATATTTTTACAACGTTCACCTCTGTAGATCATGTAATATTGTAATGACTCAGTCATTATGGACATGGCAATACCTAATATGTGTATTTTGTATTTTGTTTTCACTGGCTTTTTTTTTTTTTTATAAAACACTTATTTTTTAACTTTTTTTTGTACTTTTTCTTTTTTTAACTTCTGATGGTTTGATCCCTAGTTCAATGCAGTACAACGCATGCTGGATTGTACTACATTGAACTGTCAGGATTACACGGACAGTTCGCCTATAAGACCCAGCCTGGCAGGCACCAAGGCCTTTGCAAGGCCTGGGGTTGCCATGACAACCCTTGACCCCCTTTCATATTCACCATGGTATGCATTTACAGCGACATATGAGGGGTTAATCCACCGGCATCAGAGTGTTCGGTGATGCCAGCGGATACAGCAGGGGCCCTGCTGTCAGTAAAAGCCGGGCCCTGCACTGATCTAGCAAGTGGAAAATCGTGGAAAAAAGAAGTAATATGTCACTTCTTAAATCCAATTTTGTGTGATATCTGCTTGGAAATTGCAACCGGATAGCCTCATGTGGATCCATGACGTAACAAACTGCTAATGTTCTGATGACACAACTGCAGATTTCCAAATATCCACTGGTATCGACATCATGCCAAAAACTGTGCCCCGTGAGCTTAATGGCACCTGGCACCCCCCATCCTTTTGTGCGACACAATTGCGGAGTGTTGAGTGGTTGTCATGACAGCCGGGTCCACCCAGGCCTGCCATCTTAGTACTCCCATTACTCCCTGTCAGAGGATTACCTGGCACAACAGAACTATTGCAGTGTATTGTACAAGTGATCAAACCCCCTAGGAGGCATTAGGGAGAGATCAAACTTTTAAGACCCCTAAGGGGAATAAAAAAAAAAAGATTCAAAAAGCGTTTATAAAACTTTCAAAAACATAAAAACACAGGTATAATGAATAGTTGCCATAATCATACTGACCAGCAGAATAAGGTTAACATGTCTTTAATACTGTGCTGTGATTGCTGTTGAAATTGCAAATTTTTTTTTTCAATCCATCCCTCAAATAGTTCTTTATACAGTTTCAGAATACATTTGATAAAACATTGAAAAATCTCATGAAAAATACAACTCGTCCTGCAAAATAGATTCCGTTATACATCTGTGTCCGTGAAAAATAGTCTGGCTCCTGGAAGGTAGGGATGATAAACAAAAATGTTGCTGATAAAATTGGCTTGGTCCTTAAGAGGTTAAAGCCTCTTTTATTCACATATAATACATGATATACAGATATGCATTATCCTTATGGTCGGCATAAAACACTCATATGTGCGGGAGCCAGTTATTAAATAAATATATTCACAGGAGGCAATTGTATCCTTGTCGCTCCAGCAAAATAGAAGTTATACAATTCAGAGATCGTTATTTGCACCCACATATAATGCTATATGAATATATTGGATATTAATATTGAATATATTAGTTTTGTCCATGCCGTTTACATGTAATGAATGTTATACTCTTCGTATATGGTTATTTCACCTATTTATGATACCTTTATGATATTCATTTGAACTGGTTATATCTGTTCCGCTCATATGTAAAACATATCATTGGTCACATTCCTATTTGGAATATAATGCTTAATTTCCTTATTGTTCATTATTTACTTTTCTTTAAAAGGTACTTTTTGACCACTGGGTTTTCGCAACATCACTTGAATGATTTTCTTCTCCTTTGTGAGGATGGAGCCTAACACAAGTGAGATGACTGGTGTCTTGAATCTTACACTGGAAATCATTTACATGCTCACTGGTGAGGTGAGAAATTCTGGGAAGATTTTATACACTTTCTTTCCCATTCTACCTTTTTATATTGAGGCTTACACTTTCTTCTTTAACCCCTTCTGTCATGTTCGCAAGCATACGAAAAACAGACAAACAGATCCAGAATAGGCAAAAATGCTTTATTAAACAAATGACTAGATCCAAACAACCGGAATAATCCTGGACAAAGGTAGGAAACAGTGGCAGATGTAGAACCACTGGGCCAAGTGGCTGGTTTGACTTAGAGCCAAACCATAAGGGCATTATTGTGGTCCTCCCATGGTTTTGACCCTTTAACCCATATACAGAAATCTGGTCTTTGCCTGCAAGGAAAAAGACGCTGGCGCATAACACCAGAGATCCAGACAAGAGAAAAAAACAGGAACACAGGCAATCAGGAGCCCAAACAAGCATGCAACATAGGACACTGTTCAGACACAGACCCAGGAACACAGCTGAGACACTTTATCTGGTGACATTGATGAAATATCAGGCTGACCACACAAGTCAGGGTAGATGTCATGATCACACCGGTCAGTAGAATGCACCCTGCACACAGCATTCCTGGAGAAAGACCTATCTCCAAGCATGCAGAATACAGATCTAAATAGTTAAGGTCAATAAAGGCACCTGACCTCCTGATAATCAGACACAAACACAGGGAAACCTTAACCCTACATGGACACAAAAAACACACAATTCACGGGGTACCGTTCACATTTTAGAATACTGCAGCCAGCAACCAGCATACATGGGAAAGAGAACCACAGCCGGTAAGCAAGTGCATAGGCAGCCAGCCTATACGGCAACAGTGTCACAGTAAACTGCACTGCGATACATACAAGACACAGTGAGTACACAAATTCACAGGACACAGTTCACACACTATAAGCCAGCATGCAGCACCCATGCAACCAGCATGTAGGGGTAACGACCCACAGCCAGCACGCAAGATCTCATGCAGCCAGCCCATATGGCAACAACTTTCAACGTGAACCGCCCACCGTAAATTTACGGCAGAATTTGGGTTTTTAAATGTCACCAGGTGCCTGCTGTTTTAAACAGCATACACATGGGGTTAATATCTGCAACCGGCTATAACGCTGATTGCATTTAACCCTTTAGATTATCAAATGTGGCCAGGGCATCTGAGAGCCGAAAACCCAAAAGACCATTGTTTCTGGAGCTGGAACGACTCCTCCTAGTGGCAATCAGGGGAGCCATTCATTCCCTGTGGTAGTCTCAGTCCCCCTAAAGGATCTGAGGTTGCTGCTGTATGTAGCAGGGCTCCTTAGGAACATGGTAAAATTCTCATAGACTTTTTAAAAAATGTAAAATAAATGAAAAAGGTTTTTAAATATATATATCTATATATATATATATATATATATATATATATATATATAACAATTTGTTCCTGACTATGGCGGAGTGAACACATGCCTGATGTGAGCTCCTGCCACGAGACTGCAAGAAAGCCGTTCCTCACTCTCCGGGCAGCCTTATCAGAGCCTCAATGGTCCAGGCCAGAAAGGGCTCCACGGCTGGCCCATCAGCACCGGTACCGGAACTTGGGTGTAGCGGTGTCCAGCACTTCTTCGCCCCAGAGGGGCGGGAGGGTCAGGGAAGGTTGAAGGAGATTTTGAGGCCACATGGAGTTCATTAGCGATTTTATAGTCGCACTATTGTGGCCCGTCCTTATATATACAATATAAATTTAAATAGATTAGACCACTATTGGTACTCACCTGCTGTAGGAAGACCAACCCTATATAGTTAAGCGTTTATCGTTAAAGGCCTCCTTTTTTAGGTTTAACATAGGAACTGTGAGTAGAGTATACACCTTATAGTGTGTTATACACTAACCCCTTTTTTATTTATTGTAAAAGGGGAGGTTTCTGCTTTTGTCTTATTTTCCCCCTTGTGTTTTTCCCTATTTTTTCCTTTTCCTTCTCCTGTCCCTTGACCCGCAGTTGTAGGCTATTATTCTACTCCAGGTTTCGTCAAGATAGTCTCTTTAAATGTACGGGGATTTAATGTCCCAGAGAAGAGATCAAAGATATTGTCTAATTTACAAAAGGATAAGGCTCAGATAGTATTATTGCAGGAAACTCATTTTAAGACCTACCATGTCCCTCATTTTCGCTCTACAAGTTATGCGACTTGGTTCCACAGCACAAATCCAGAATCTAAATCCAAAGGTGTATCTTTTGCTCTACACAAATCTTTTTCTTGTTCTGTTATAGATTCCCGAATGTGTGACAAGGGTAGATATGTCTTCATTAAGCTGGCGATTCATGGGAGAATGTACACGATTGGTAATAAATACCTGCCAAACTCAGGACAGGGTAAGGCTAATATAATGGCTAGATTGGACTCCTTCATAGAGAATGTACTCCTTCTTGGTGGGGACTTCAATCTGGTACTGAGCCCAAAGTTGGACACTTCCTTGGGCAGGTCATTGGTACCATTTTCAACAATCTCCATGGTGCGCTCGACCTTACATAGCAGGTGACTGGTTGATATCTGGTGAATTTTGTATCCCGGGGAACTGGATTATACCTACTATTCACCGGCCCACTAATCATATAGCAGGATAGACATGTTCGTCATGTCCCATCACGCTCTCACTTTCCAACCTTAGGCTACTATAGGCTCAGCCATAAGGCCAGATCACGCGCCTATATCCCTTACCCTCGAACTGCCTGATTTAGTGGCTAGGGAATGGACCTGGCGTCTTAATGAGACCTTGCTGAGGGACATGGTTTGCAGACAGGCAATAGAGACAACAATCAAAGATTTCATGGAAACCCACACTTCTGATAATACAGCTATTCCTCTGCAGTGGAAAGCAATGAAGTGTGTGATTAGGGGCACACTCATACAACATGGGGCTAAACTAAAAAAGGAAAGGGAAACACACATTGAGAAGTTGACCGCTCTCTTATACAGGTTGGATACTCTACACAAACAATCACTCACTCTAGCTCTCCTGGCTGAATTAACAGCTGTAAGAGACAGTCTAAAAGAGGCTATAGACCAGGGGTGCACAACCTGTGGCCCGGGGGCCACATGCGGCCCTCGATACCATTCTGTGCGGCCCCCAAACATCTGGTAAAAGACATGTAGGTCTAAGTCTTATGGCTTCTTACATGTATCTTTTATGAATTCTCCTATTACATGGGAGTCCTGGAAGTGTAACTAGACATTTATAGTATATACTGTATGTTCAATATGCCAAAAATACAGTATTTCAGTTGGTAATACCCCTTTAAGTTTTATTTTCGGCCCTTGGAATTGGTTCAGGCTGACAATGTGGCCCCCAACCAGAAAAGGTTGTGCACCCCTGCTATGGACAAAACATCCAGCCTGTATATCCAGCGCCCATGTGTCTGATGTCAGTGGATGCGGAAAAAGCATTTGACAGGGTCCACTGGCAGTTTATGCTGGTATCCTTGAGACAGATAAGCCTGGGTGGGAGATACAGTTGTGTTCAAAATTATTCAACCCCCAATGCTGTAAAGGGTTTTAGGGAATTTAGTGTACATTTGTAATTGTGTTCAGAAGGAAATCTTTTTAAAAGGACTTTTTAAAGAACCAAATGCAACTAAAATGACATCAATTGTTTTTGTAATACAGTATTAAATTTTTTTTTGTGATTTCTTCATTGACACAATTATTCAACCCCTTAAAGACTACCACTCTTAAGAACAGAGGTTCATTCAAGTGTTTTCGATCAGGTATTGAAAACACCTCTGGATGTCAAGGAGCAGCAATCAAGCATAATAAGCACCAATTAGGCAGATTTAAAATGACTGTGATACTCAGCTCCCTCTAGACATTTACTGGTGTGTTTACAAACATGGTGAAGTCAAGAGAATGGTCCAGGAAGACAAGAGAAGAGGTGATTTCTCTTCACGGGAAGGGCAATGGCTATAAGAAGATTGCAAAGATGTTAAACATACCAAGAGACACCATAGGAAGCATCATTCACAAATTCAAGGCAAAGGACACTGTTGAAACTCTACCTGGTCGTGGCAGAAAGAAGATGCTGACTTCGACTTCTGTGCGCTACCTGA
The DNA here is from genome assembly GCA_033119425.1 of Bufotes viridis. Lineage (NCBI taxonomy): Eukaryota > Metazoa > Chordata > Amphibia > Anura > Bufonidae > Bufotes > Bufotes viridis. The sequence goes on from CM065594.1 coordinate 113,227,688, forward strand.
AGTGCAAAGTGTTGAAAAGTCCCCGTGTGACTGCTGATGAACTGAAAAAAGATTTGTCAGATGCGGGTACTGAAGTTTCAGCTCGGACAATAAGGCGCACACTGCGTAATGAAGGTCTCCATGCCAGAACTCCCAGGCGCACCCCCTTGCTGTCTCCAGAGAATAAGAAGAGTCGACTGCAGTATGCCAAAAGTCATGTGGACAAACCACAAAAGTTTTGGGATAGTGTTCTGTAGACTGATGAAACAAAATTAGAACCGTTTGGGCCCATGGATCAACGCTATGTTTGGAGGAGGAAGAACAAGGCCTATGAAGAAAAGAACACCTTGCCTACTGTGAAGCATGGCGGGGGGTCAATCATGCTTTGGGGCTGTTTTGCTTTTACAGGTACAGGGAAGCTTCACCGTGTGCAAGGTACCATGAATTCTCTTTAGTACCAGGAGATAATGGATGAAAATGTGATGCAGTCCGTCACAAACCTGAGGCTTGGGAGACGTTGGACCTTTCAACAGGACAATGATCCCAAGCATACCTCCAAGTCTACTAGAGCATGGTTGCAGATTAAAGGCTGGAACATTTTGAAGTGGCCATCACAGTCACCAGACTTAAATCCGATTGAGAACTTCTGGTGGGACTTAAAGCAGTTGCAGCGCGCAAGCCTAAGAATGTGACTGAACTGGAGGATTTTGCCCATGAAGAATGGGCGAAGATACCCGTAGATCGATGCAAGACACTTGTGTCAAGCTATGCTTCACGTTTAAAAGCTGTTATAACTGGAAAAGGATGTTGTACTAAGTACTAAGATTGAATGTCACTTGGGGGTTGAATAAAACTGATAATGATGTGAGCGCAGAAAAGACATTTGTGGTTATTTCATTATAAATGTTATGTTATATTTGTCTGACTTACAAGTGCCTCTTTGAGTTAATTGTAAACAAGATGACTGAAATGATCAAAATCAATGTCAAACTGGCCAAAACACTCAATTTCAGTGGGGGTTGAATAATTTTGAACACAACTGTATGTAGAAATGGTAGCAGCTCTATATATTAACCCCTCGGGGCGAGTCCGAACTAATTGTATATTGGCACCTTCGTTCGAGATTCATAATGACACACGCCAAGGGAGTCCCCCCTCCTCTATGTTCTGACAATGGAGCATTTAGAAATAATCCTGATATTGGAGGAATTGAGATTGGGAACACGAAACGCAGATAATCTCCTCCTTTATGTGACTTCCCCTCATATCTCTATACCATCCATCCTTCAGGAGTTTGAAAGGTTCAGGCACCTCAGTAATTTTAAGGTGAACCTTACTAAAACCGAACTATTGAATATCTCTCTCTCCCAGACAGAGACACAATCCATACAAAATAACTTCTCTTTCAAATAGAAAGACCAGAGCCTGGCATAGCTGGACATTAAAATCCCGGCACAACTACACATATTATTCCCCCTGAATTACTTGCCACTGCAGAGGAGAACGCTTGAGGACCTAAGATTGTAAGTTGAAACACCGGTCTTGGTTTGGCCATATGAATACTGTTAAAATGGACATCCTCACGAGATTTTTATATTTCTTCCAGACCATACCCATTCATGTTCCAAAGAGTTATTTTTTAGCTATACAAAAAGGCCTCACCAGGTTTATTTGGCATACCAGTAAGCCTAGGTTAAATGAGAGGGTTCTAATTAAACATAAATCCTTGGGAGGATTTGGCCTTCTAGACTTTCACCTTTATCACAACGCAGCGGTACTTTCTAGATTATTAGATTGGATGTACAAGGGTTCATGGAAGTTGTGGGTCTCCATGGAACAGTCTCTGTCTCCACTGTCCCTTAAGACTTTGCCCTGGCTCACTCTGGGAGACAGACCACCTAAAGAGGATTGACCTTATCTTGTAAGACATGTCCTAGCAGTTTGGAATAAATGGGCCCGTGACTCCACCACATGGCAACCCAGCTTTTAGACCAGGATTGGTTCCCTCATCATTTCTGATTAAAGCTGTGCATAAGGGTTTTCTGAGAATCAGAGATGTCATAACCTCAGGGAAGATGACTACCTTTGAAGCTGTGCGCTCAAGCCCAACTATTTGTATGACCTCTTGGCTAGGATACTCTCAGCTGAGTTCCTTCTTTAGAGCTACATTCGCAAATATTGCAGTTGGTCCTCTGACAGGGTTTGATAAGATTTATCTACAACCAGGAGGTGGAGGGGGTACTATATCCACATTGTACAAGGTTCTCCTAGATTTGTGCTGTGGGGATAGGGCCCCATTCTTTGATAGATGGGAAGTAGATTTACAGGTCCAATTCACATATGCAGAAGTTGTAAAGATGTGTGCGTTCTCCCATGGAATATCACAGGCGGCACAGGTCAAGGAAAAGAATTACAAGATTCTTTCTAGATGGTACTACTGCCCAACTACTTTACATCATATGTTCCCCTCAGTTTCAGAGATGTGTTGGCGAAGTGAGAAGGATAGGGGATCCTTACTGCATATATGGTTAAGTTGTCCTGCAATTTGCGCTTTTTGGGACAAAATTCTGCAGATATATGCTAAATACTCCTGCAAGAAGAACGCAAATAGTCCTCAAGTAACCCTGCTCTCTCTTATCCCTGGTTCCTTGGCGCAAGTTAAGAAAGGGGTTCTAAGGCATTTCCTGACAGAATGGTAATTCCCAAACATTGGAAGTCCAAGTCTCCACCCACAATATGTGAGTGGATCAAGGAGCTCAGATATATCTTACTCATGGAAGAGTTGATAGCAGAGCAACAAGAAAGGTGAGATACATTTATGAATAGATGCCACTCCCTGCTGACCTTCATAGACTCTCCGGAATTTCTAAGCATGTTGTGACTTTCTCAACATTGGGGGACTAGATAGGCACCAGAATTTCCTCACACAGGACCTATCCCCCTCCTTCCCTTCCTCCCTCCTTCTATTCTTTCATCTTCCCCCTCCCATTCTATATTATTTTATGTTCTTATTTCATGGTTATTTTTTTTAGAGTTTAGCTTAGATGCAATAACGTTATGAACAATGAAGAACCAGAAACCAGGTTTTATTGCATTTACACACTTTATTGCAGTTAACAATGTGTATTATTTACAAATCATTGACTCAATATATACTGAATCATTATAATGTTAAATAGATCCTATGTGATCCTGTGTAATGATTGTTCACATACCTGACGGCTTAATATGTTATACTTGTTATATTTTGAAAAACTCAAAGTAAACATAAAAAAGAAAGATTTAAATCACTCTTTCCCTAAAATAAAAATAAACAATTAAAAGAATAAACATCATAGGCATCGCTGTGTGGGAAAACACACGTACTATTAAAATATAAAAATATATTTCCCACACGGTGAATGGCGTAGTGGTAAAGAAACATCAAAATCGCCGATTCGCCATTTTTTTGTGACTTCACCTCTCCCAAAAAATTGAGTACAAAGTGATCCAAAAGTAATACACACTCCAAAATGGTATCAATTAGGCTACTTTCACACTAGCATTAATATTTTCCGGTATTGAGATCTGTCATAGGGTCTCAATACCGGAAAAAAAACGCTTCCGTTTTGTTCCCATTCACTGTCAATAGGGACAAAACGTAACTGAAAAGAACAAAGTGCAACAAAATACATTCCATTCTCATACCAGAGAGCAAACCGGTTTGCTTTCCGTCCTGGGATGTGGAGCAAAACGGATCTGTCATGACCCACAATGCAATGTCAAAGGGAACGGATCCGTTTTCTCAGACACAATCTGACACAATAGAAAACAGATCCATCCCCAATTGACTTTCAATGGAGTTTATGACGGAACTGTCTTGGGTATGTTAAAGATAATACAACCGGATCTGTTCAGAACGGATGCAGATGGTTGTATTATCAGTAACGGAAGCGTTTTCACTGAACCCTGCTGGATCCAGCAAAAATGATAGTGTGAAAGTAGCCTAAAAACTATAGATCGTCCCGCAAAAAAATGAGCCCCAAACAGCTCTGAAGACATAAAAATAAAAAAGTTATGCGGTTCAGAATATGACAATGCAAAGAAAGGAGTTTTTTTTTTCAGTATTAAAACACAAGAAAAAATATATAAATATGGTATCATTCTAGTCACACTGACCTAGAGAATGACGGGAACAGAACATTTTACTGCATAGGAAACGCTGTAAAAACAAAACCCATAAAACTGTGTCAGAATTGTTTTTTTTCCTAATTCCACCCTATTTGAAATTTGTTTCCATCTTCCCACTACATTGTATGCAACAGTAAGTGCCATTGGAAAGTACAACTTGTCCCTCAAAAAACAAGCCCTCACATGGCTATGCGAATGGAAAAATAAAAAAGTCATGGCTCTGGGAATGCTGAGAGTAAAAAATGAAAAAAACAGAAAATGGCCCTGTCCTGAAGGGGTTAAAGAAACTGCTACAAGAAGAGGTCATAATTGTTTGGAAGACAGATTGTCATTAGTGCTTTCAACAATTTTGGATGGGTGGGACTGAAACCATTACATGCTTGGGATTAGTGGTTGTTATTTCTTTTAGAAACCCTATTACTGTTTAATAGAGGGCAGCTATAATATTTTTGCAGTATTGTGCTTTAGCGGGTTCAAAGTGTGATGTATTCTGATTATGGCTCCGCCCAACCTTATTGGCCGAGCGGCATCACATGGTTGTGACCACAGAAGTTGAAGTCATGTGGTGCTTGCAGTGGCATCTGCTGAAGAGCTATAAGTATATTATAGATGCTCTTTTTTAAAGGCCAGATATTTACGTTTAATAAATAATAATATTGTCTAAAAAGCTCATCTGATTGTGTTGGACATTCAGTATTCATCACTCTCTTTTATAGGTTTACACAGTTGTGAAGAATTCAAGAGAACAAGACACACATAGTTCACATGTCTCAGAAAGGTTGAACAGGACCCAGAGCCCCATCATGGAGCTTCCAACTAACTCACTTCTACAAGGTAGAACCAACGACAAGAAGATTCTAGAACTCACCAACAAGATCATTCATCTACTGACTGGAGAGGTGAGCTCTGCTGGGTTTATTGGTGCATTATAGATTAAATTATAGGTGTGTGTTTGTTGAGAACATCACTGTTATACATCTGCCTGCAGGTGTGGCAGTATTTAGAAGGACATAGAAATCTGCACAAGCATGTCATGATGGAGAATCACCAGCTCCTCACATCGTTTGGTAAGAAGACGTTCTATTGCCATTATAGTCATCATTCATAGCGAAACCTTTAGCCATTTATGAACATTTTACTATCTATTTAGGTCTACATTTTTTCCTATTGTAGTAGTATACAGTATTATCCTTAAAGGGAATCTGTCACCAGTGACCTTCCTATCCAGTTATTTGCGTAGCTATGGTTCACAATGATTAAAACACTGTTTTTTTTATGTTGATACTTTTTCTTGGTGCAATGAGGGCGTCACCATTGCTTTTGTTGCACTCAAGCTGTACTCATTTCTGTGGTCACATCCTCTCTTCTTGCTTTGATTGACAGGGCCAGGGGGTGGCAAAATAGTGAGGGAGAGGCTGGCCACAGAAAGGAGTGGAGCTTGGGTGCAACAATAGCAATGGTGACGTTCTCATTACATCAAAGGCCTAATTCGCATATTCGGAAAAAGTATCATTTTTTTAATTTTTTTTTATAGTGTTTATTTATAGAAAACATTTTAAATGTAAAAGATCTTCTCAAATCCCAAAGGGATACATAAACAAAGACAGCTGGCCAACAAGTCCAAATTCCAGTACTCATACAAAGATCCCTGGCCGGGAAAAACAGCAGTGAAAAACAGTGAGTTTGTATTGATAAACTAGTGAGCAGTCCCGTAATACTTTATGGCATATTGTCGAGTACAGGACCAGACAACCATCCACACACACATTCATACAACCTGGAGTTCCGGACTCTCGCACATAAAATCAGATAGTACCCTGCGCACACAGCCACAGTCCCCAAATCTGATTAAACCTATCAGGAGTCCCCCTTGCTGCAAAAGTGAGTTTGTACATCTGCAGGTCCAAATTTATTAGTTGGATCCACGCGCATAGGGTAGGGATCTTAGGTGGTTTCCAATTCAAAAGGATTGTTTACCTCCCATAGAACATAAGAAAGCAGAGCAGCTTCCTTCCATATTTGGTAGGTACTATTTACGATACCAATCCCAACAGGCACACTATAGGGGAGAGTGTCCCCGGGAGCCCCAACTTTGAAGAGACAAAATCACAAATCTCACTCCAGTATTGCCGAACCACAGGACAAGACCATACCATATGATAAGGATCCTCTCGGCTCTCCACACCTGGTGCAAGAAGGATCTGGGAGCCTACGCATATGATACAGACGACTGGAGTGAGATAAACCCTGTGTAACCACTTAAGTTGAATGAGCTGATCAGGAGCACTTATCACCATGTTCTTCCACCGTGATTTTCCAGCTCAGTTCTTCGAGGTGAGACGCCCCCAGATCTGGGATATCAGCCCTCCAACGCTCGAAGGAGCTACAGAGCGGTGAATCCTGCATTTCCAACATAGAACGATGAAATGGGATTATATGGTTGCTTCATCCGAGCCACAGATTCAATGGGGCCTCATTTCAAACACAAGAATAGGGATTTAAATTGGGTCTCACAGGCGTGCCTCAGCTGGAGGTACTGATAGAAACATGCATGAGGCAATTTGTATTCCCTGCAAAGGCTCTCAAATGAGCAGAAGACCCCATCCACATATAATTGAGTAAGGTACTTCACACCCCTTTGAGACCAAAATTCATAATCAGATAAGTGAAAAAGTTCTTGCAACTGCTTGTTGCGCCACAATGGAATGTATGAGGACCATGTATCGCCTCTCTCACCCTCGATATGCGTCACCATGAATTGTTTCCAAGCCATCACCACCGGAGCCATTGCTTCAGTGTAGTGGAGGACTGGAGTCCCTCCCCCCCGATAAACCAAGTTGGCTAATGCCTCATATGAGCCCACTAGAGCCGCCTCTAAAACCACTACAGGATTATTGGCATCTGCCCTAATTCACCAGGAGGCATACACTAGTTGGGCAGCGATGTAGTACACATACATGTCTGGTAGTCTCAATCCCCCCTGATTATATAGGGCTTTCAAAGATTTCCTAGCAATGCAAGGGGACTGATGATTCCACAAAAAGGGGGTGAAAATCTTATCTAGAGAATCGAAGTGGGTATGGGGGATCTTTATGGGAGCTGCTCTGTAAAGATATAGAAGTTTCGGCAGTAAAGCCATTTTTATCATATTTGTTCTACCTATTAATGTCAGGGGTAAGTTTTCCCAAGCTTCCAGTTTACGAGTAATATACTCCATAGTGGGGACTACATTAAGCCGATAGAACTGTCCGGGGTCTCTGTGTATCTTAATCCCCAGATAAACAAAGCAATTCACTACCTTTAGACGTGACAGGGGCGTTATAACTACAGGATCCATCTCATCTATTCAACAGAGACTGGATTTACTCCAATTGACCCTGAGGCCCGAGTATTTCCCAAAGCCATCTATTGTATCCAAAAGTGCTCCCAAGAATGGGCCTGCATCAGCTAAATACACCAGTAGGTCATCAGCGTAGAGCGAAATTTTTTCCTGTGTTCTCGCTATAGACCATTCCTCAATCAGTCCCGATCCATTGACTAATTGAGTAAGGGGTTCCATAACTAGGGTAAATAACATGGGTGATAAGGAACACCCCTGCCTAGTACCTCTATGCATACCAAAGGGGCGTGACAGGTACCCATTAACCCAGGCCCTTGTTGTAGGGGCCTGGTACAATAATTGCACCCACCTTATGAAAGACTGGGGGAAGCCCAGACCACGCAACGTCTCCCACATAAAGTTCCATTCAACCGAGTCAAAAGCCTTTTCATTATCAAGGGATGCGATCACTCGGGATCCCGCATTATCGTGTGAGACCTGTAAGTTGGTAAACAATCTTCTAAGTTTAATATCAGTTGTCTTGCCTGGCATAGAACCCGATTGTCGGGATCAATCACAGTATTACATCCCTGAGTTGTCTAGCGAGAAGTTTAGCTAGGGTTTTTGCATCCACATTCAAAAGGGAAATTGGTCTATAGGAGCTGCACTGGTCCGGAGGTTTCCCAGGTTTGTGAATTACCAAAATGGTCGCCTCCATGAAAGACGGGGGCAGTCTGTTGCACTCAAAAGCATAGTTGAAGAGTTTCAACAATCGCTTGCTGTGCCTGTCCACATCCGCCTTGTACCATTCTAACGGAAAACCATCCGAACCAGGAGACTTCCCCACCATCATGCTTTCTATCGCTGTCCTAACTTCCCCCACCTCAATGGGCGCGTCCAGAAAAGATCTGTCCGAGCGGGAGAGAGGCGTTAGCTGGACGTTCTTCAGAAACCCCTGAATATCGCTAGCTGTATAAGGTGTTTTAGAGGTATATAGGTCAGAGTAGTAACAAGCAAATTGAGCACAAATATCCCCCAGCTGGGAAAACTGAACACCCTCCGTGTTAGTAATAAGGGAGACCACTGTCTGAGGATTTTCTGTTTTTGCTAAATAAACCAGAGCCCTTCCGAGAACACCACTTCTTTCTGATACAGTAGCTTCTTCCGAGTGTAATCCAATAGATGAAGGTGATATCTCCTCTGGGCCTCCTCCCACATCTCCCGGGTTTACGGGTTATGGTTCCGAGTGTATTCACCCTCCTTATTAGCTATTTCTTCCTCTAGTTTAGTCCTAGTACTCACAAATTCTTTCCTATGCGATACAATAGCATGTATAAGAGTACCGCGTTGCACCGCTTTAAAGACTTCCCATTCAACCAGGGCTGTGGAGTCGGTAGATAAATTTTCCGACTCAGACGACTCAGATTTTGAAACTTCCGACTCCGACTCCTCGACTCCGACTCCTCTGTATTTAATATGCAAATACGAAGCTGTTCCACCAAGTTCTTCTAATCTCCTCTAGCACAGAGAGGTAGTTGAGCAGAAGCTGCTGCCTTCTCCTTTGTGTGCTGATCTTCTGCTGAAGATAGAGCAGTGGGAGGATCCAGGAAGGGGCAGGAGAAGGGGCATTTATTTTAAAACATGATTTTCCTAGTAGAATCCCATAGTCATGTTTAAAATTTAAGCTAACAATCTGAGTTTACATGTTTTATAGCCTTAGCTGAATGATAGCAGTTTTTCAAATGGTTTACAGCTTCAGTCTTGAACTATTGACTATCCATTCCCTTCACTTATACAAGTGTCTCCAGTCCTTAATCAGTTATCAGTGAGAGGCTAGGATAACCATGGGTTCCCTGTAACAGCAGACCACAAGACAATGGAAAGTGTAAGTATTGCTTACACTGACAGGCTGATTTTCCAGCTAAAGATATATATATACTGGTATTCATCAGAGAATTAGGAATAAAACTATACTAATGTTACCCCCAGTTAAGCTGTACTTGTGTTTAAAAAACATTTTAATCTGTATGCAAATTCACTATCTTTGTGCCCAATGGGGCAGCGTCTCCTGCGGCTTTGTGCCCAGCCGCGCCCGAAGTACAGCTTCCCAGCGCTGTTCCCCTCGTTATTATTCACTGCACTGGCCTTTTTCAGGCTAGCCGAATGCTGAATTCCTGCGCAGGCGCACGTGTAGAGTGCTGGCAGCAGCCTCGTCTGGCTATGCTGAGGCTGTGCCAGCTTTCTCTCTTCCTCCTCGCTACCTAGTCCTGTCTAGTGCTGCCAGTACTCTACATGTGCGCCTGCCCCTTGGGCACAAAGGTAGAGAATTTGCATATTGATTAAAACGTTTTTAAACACAAGTAAACCTCAACTGGGGGTAACAGTCATCTAGTTGTATTCCTAATCCTCTGATGAATACCAGCAGATATATCTTTAGCCGGTAAATCAGCCTGTCAGTGTCCCTTTAACTGCATAGTAAAGCATATGAAAAGCATGCTTCTTCACGGTCACTTAACGTCTTTGTTTAGCGGTAACGTAACGCACTGCATGCATTGGCCTTTATTCTTACAGTAGAGAAGTAATTATAACTTTATCTGAATTGGGACATTTAAACTTTTTTTTTATTCCAATTTTTTTTTATTCCAATTTAAATCTAGTAGGAGTCGGAGTCGGTCCATTTTTTGCCGACTCCGACTCCAGGTACCCAAAATTGCCTCCGACTCCGAGACTCCGACTCCAACTCCACAGCCCTGCATTCAACAGTAGGATTAGCTGACCCTTCTAGAGCTGCACAAGCCACAGGTAAGACCTCCAGCCATCTAGCATTGAGACGCCACTGCCTATCTGGGGGTGCCAGCGGCATTGTCAAAATCACTAGTAGCAGGGCATGATCGAGATACCCCTCGGGAGGTATTCCACCCTAGACAGCCACGGCAATAGCTCCCTGTTAACAAACACCAAATCTATACGGGACAAGGTATCAAAAGAAGCCGAGTGAAAGGAATATTGATGGTCACTTGGGTGAAGAAATCTCCAGCCTTCGGTCAGATCATGTGCATCAGCCCAATTTACAAGTGACCTATTGTGCGAGACCGGAGGACGAAGTCTATCGGCAATCGGATCCAGCACTGCATTGTAATCTCCCATCATAATTAGTGGGTCAGTCGGTAAAGTTGATACCTTCCCCATAATGTCATCTAGTACTCCTCTTTGAAAGGGGGGGGGGGGGGCCGGGGTGTATACGTCCACCACTATGTAGTTCCTTCCCCGTATAGCAGCGTGTACAATTACATAACGCCTAGACAAGTCCGTCTGCACGGAATGCAGTTGAAAAGGGATTGAGTTAGACACCAGGACAGAGACCCCCCCCTAGCATAGTTACTATATACTGCGTGAAATGATGATCCTACCCATGGACGCTTTAACTCCAACAACTTCTGGCCTCTCAAGTGGGTCTTCTGTAATAAGACCATATCTGGGGAGAATTTCTTCAAGTAATTAAATACAAGAGATCTTTTCACTTTGTCATTAAGCCCCCTGACGTTCCAGGAGATAAAGTTACAGGTAGCCATCATGTTACGAAGCCGACCACATAAGTCACAAAAATCCCAGGACATCCAGGCCAGACACTCCCACACTCATACCACAAGACAACACACCAACACATAGAACAAATAGGAAACAGGTGAAATAAGTCCCGTAAATAACTCCCCCTCCCCCCCCCCCCCTGCCCAGACCACCCAACCTATCTGGGCCAAGTAACCCAAACTAAAACTAGTAGCTTTCCAGCCAGATAAGGGATCAGGAACAGTTAACGGTTCCCAACTTTAACACGTTGGTCATAACAATGCAGGGATAGTGAAGAAGTTCAGCGCAACTTCAGCCCCCACAGATATAGCGGACATCCGTGGAACATGAAGAGGACCCATGACCTGGGGACCCACATAAACTCAGCCTCTCCGATCAAGCCAGTCCGAGGCTTCCTCCGGAGTGGAAAAGAATCTAGAAGTCTCGTCGTCTTGAATTCGAAGGCGTGCAGGGTACAACATTGCATAACTGATACCCTTCTCACGCGTGCGTGCCCTCACTGCCGTAAACTGCCGTCGTTGCTTTTGGACCTCCGAGGAGAAGGTAAAATGAGATCTTGGAGTTCTCAAACTGGATCTCGTCAGGATAGTTTCATGATCTCGATAGTTCAGGACTTTCAATATGAATGGACGTGGCGGCAACCTCGGTGGCAGGGGTTTAGTAGGTATCCTGTGGGCTCGCTCCACCACAAAAGTGGAGGAAAGGCTGATGGGATCCAGACATTTTTTAATGAACTGTTCCGTGAAAATCTCAGGCGCTGGGCCCTCAGCCCTCTCCGAGAGGCCCATAATACGGATGTTATTCCTCCTGTTACGGTTCTCAGCATCGTCGACTTTCACCTGTAAGGATTTAAATTGCTGTTGTAAAGCCCTGATCAGATTTTCTCCAGAGTGGGCCACATCCTCTACCTCTCCCAATCGTCTCTCCACCTCAGTGGTCCTATCACGAATTTTATCAATGTCATGCCTGAGACAAGTGAGGTCAGCCTGAAGGTGGTCTATTTTGACTGTAAGCGTAGACTGGCACTGCGTAATCGCTGACCCTCTTGTCTTCCGTCTGACTCATTGCGTCAGCAAACAATTTGGACTGAGTTGGGCCACCGGAGCCGACCGTTTTACGGCCAATGAATAAGGAAACAGCCACTTGTCACAGAAAGAGTGTAGCACTACCAGTCCCGTGTCGTACAGATTAATATGTAGTGGAGAGCAGGCTCAGGATGTCCTTAGGACAGCTTCAGCCCCAAGTGGTGGGGTGCAGGCAGATACAGTAGTAAAAGGGCTCTCAGTATAGCCTTAGATCAGCCAGACAGTTGGTAAGAGGCCTATGGGGGGCCCAGTAATGGTACCCCAATATCAGAGGCAGCAGCTACCAAGAGCAGGGATCTCCCAGAGTAGTCTTGACAGTACCTGTATTCAGGCCGCTCCTCCGGTCAGGATTCTGTCCGCATGCAGAGCCGAGGAAGCAAGGAGAGACCCCATGAAGCAGCCAGACCGGTGAGTCACAGCTCTGCAGAGCCGACATGCATCACCGCCGAGCACAGGGATCGACAGGGCAGCAGGTGAGAGAGCCGCAGGAGGGAAGCGCCGACAGCCAGGATGACCCACCCCGCACGTTGTTGCTCCTCCTGCGCAGCGCACGCGTGCAGCAGCACCCTCCAAAGCAGCGCGGCAGGCTGGAAACACCGCAGGATGGCCGGGAGAGAGCCGAGGGGATCAGGACCACCCTCTTCCTGAAGAAGACCAGGCCGTGCCGCCGCCACACTCCAGCGCAGGCAGACACCACAAATAGGGCCTCTAAAATGGCGATCGTCCTCCAGGCCAGAGGTAAGGATTAGGCCGCGAGCCGGTAGGAGCAGTTAGAAGAAGGATCAGCGTCCCCAAAACAGCCAGACCTGTGTAGGTCTCACACTAGACCCCACAGTGCTGAGAGGGGCTGAGAGGATGGACGGATGCCCAGGATATAGGCAGGATTGTAGAGGAGCTGCAGCAGAAGACGTCCTCACTCCATGACAGTTAGGCCACGGAAAAAGTATCCTTACTTGGGAATAGGACTCTGATGAACAAAAAAAAACAGCATTTTAATCAGGTGAACCAAAGCTATATCTTTGCAAACAGTTTGAGAGGATGGTCGCTGGTGTGAGATTGCCTTTAAATTGTCACTGTCGTTTCAATAAAAGAAGATACGAAACTTTGTAATATATGTGATCAGAGAAAATTGCTTCTTTCAACCCCCTCATCCTAAACTAACATTCTCTAAGTCCCATCTTAAGAGAAATACAATGTCATCAAGAATCAGTTTACATGCCACCTTAATGGATAGCCGAGGGTTGAAGAGGAGAGGGATACATCAAGACAGAAAAAATGGCTTATTTAAAGAGACAAACATGCTACCAATAGAAGTGTAAATGGAGAAGGGAGGAAGAATGAATACAGTATCTTCCTTCAGATACTTGTTAATCACATGACCAGACGTGTTTTTCGTCTGCAAACTGCAGATCTGCAAATATGGCACATGCTGCATCACAGTGCGGACCAATTGACTCCAATAGGTCCGTGGTCCGCGGTCCGCATGTTGTGTCGAAGTATAGGACATGCCCTGTCTTTTGCGGAGGGGCTGCGAGTCAATAGATCCACACCATGTTTTGCGGATCAACAATTTGCTGACTGCAAAATGCCTCCTAAGGGTAAATGCCCCCTAAGTGTATAATAATAGTTATAAAATGAGATGCATGTTAAAATGTGTCCAAATACATGTTTTTGTGTTCATTTCTTTCCTTCCGTAATAGATTTATCAGAGACCAGAAATAACCAAGAGCCAGGATCACTTGAAGATGAGAATTTTGTTAACACTGAAATACATGGACCCACAGACCATACTCATATTAAGGAGGAGCCAAACTCATGTGATGGTGGAAACTTCACAGACAGTCATACACAAACCAATTCTACTCCAATCATGGTGGAATCAGCCTCAAATGAAGAAAGGAATCCTGCCAGCAATATTTCCACAGGCCTAGATCACATACAGTATGATTCTTATCTTTATGTTAAAAAGGAACCATGTGTAAATGCAACTTTGATGGATTCTGACATGTATACACTCAAGCGTTGCACAGAGCTGAAGTATACAATAACTCATATTTCAGGAGATCTTGAAGATGGTTGTGAAACCCCAAAAATGCATGATGATTTTAGCATTTTCACTAGTCCTTCTGGTGTTGATAAACAACCTTCAGAAAATAAGATGCCTTTTAAGTCACTATTGGTTGTAAACCAAGGAACCACCACAGGAAAGGATCAATATTCGTGTTCTGAACATGGAAATTTATTGGCTGATCAGTCAAATTTTGCAAAACGTCAAACCGGAATGAAGATATTTAATTGTCTTAAATGTAATAAATGCTTTAGTAGTAAATTAGGTCTAGTTAGACATCAAATAACACACATAGGCCAAGAAAAGAAGTTTAAGTATTCTATGGACTTTGCCCCTGGTCAGACAGCTTCTGAATCAGTTACCAAACTAATTAATGTCAAAAGGCAGGTAAAGTCTATTGAAGAATGTAAAGTGAACCCTGTGGATATAAGATATCAGAAATATCAATATCAGAAATCTCTAGCTATTCAATCAGGTGATCAGCGAAACACCAAAAATGTATCTTCAGCGGAATGTGGCAAAGTTTATGCTTTGAAATCACAGGCACAGTTAATTCATACTGGAAAGTTTTTATGCTCAGAGTGTGGGAAATGCTTTTCCAGCAGCTCCCATCTGGTCATCCATCAAAGTATCCACACTGGAGAAAAACCCTTTGTGTGTACCGTTTGTGGTAAGCGATTTGCTACTAAATCCACTCTTGTCATCCATCAGAGAATACACACAAGGGAGAAACCTTATTCCTGTACAGAGTGTCAGCGACGGTTTCCCTGCAACTCACAGTTAATTATACACCAGAGAACACACACAGGAGAGAAACCATATTCCTGCCCTGAATGTGGCAAAGGATTTATCAGTAACTCAGATCTCCTACGGCATAAAAGAATTCACACTGGAGAGAGACCTTTTAAATGTTATGAGTGTGGAAAATGTTTCTCACAAAAGCCACATCTTAGAGAGCATCAGAAAACCCACAGAAAATAACTGCTGTGGTTTCAGTTAATTTAACAGGAAATTGTTACCAGGTTTTACCCTTTTATTCCCACCACGCCTTATATCTTGCCGATATCATTCTGAAGTTATAGGTGCCCAGTAGTCCTGTATACCTTAGAAAAGTAGTTTTAAAACTCCAGCATACAAATTAGTTATCAAGTGAGCTCTAGGCATATCCTGACCATGCAAACGTCTTGGTTCATCAGCACTTTTTCAGCCCATCTTTCTGTGCTTGATGTGGATGACATCGCCTATATCATCCACACACCACTTTATTCAACAGAGAATCAGTTTTGGTAGAGGAATATTTTTTTCTGCGTATGAGCTGGTCAAATGCCTTTATGTTCCTTGTAAAGATGTGTCCTCAGTTTGGTATAATTGCTACTACAGCGGCCAAACGACTGTAGAAACCGTGACCAGTGGATTTACAGAGCAGAAATGATATCTCTGCCCAGAACATGGCCAACACAATATGAATGTGCTGAAGACTGGATTAGTGCCAATAAATTAGGGCATTTAAATTGTTTGGATACACCCAGCAGACACTTGAAAACTAATACATAATGGAAGCTTTTAAAAGTACTGGAATGGTACTGCAAGAACTTTGGAATGATATTGTAAGGCATACAGTGTGGCGGGTATGGTTAGAAGGATAAAACGTGGCATAAGGTTCCCTTTGAAATGTTTACAAGTTCTAAAATGTCTGCTGTGTTTTTTAAAACTCTGAAAAAATGTAATAATAATACTATTAAAGTAAAAGCTCATGCTAATGATGCATATTTTAACTGTTAACTATGGATGGTGTCGCGTTTTCTTCAGTGATTTTTGAACATTACAAATTAAAGGTGCACAGAGCCTTTACAGCTCCTCAGTACAGGTTCATATACCCTCTGTGTGCTGCCTTACAGGCTTCCTTGAGCCTTGTGTGTATAGAGGATTTGGGCATTGTGGATTGGAATCAAGTCACCGATTTAACTTCACTTTCTCCATAACCTTTGGTTACCACCTGGACCCCCTCTGGAACTGGGAAACCACAAAAACAGAAGAGAAAGATGGAAAAAACTGACACCCCG
Organism: Bufotes viridis; assembly: GCA_033119425.1. Classification (NCBI taxonomy): domain Eukaryota; kingdom Metazoa; phylum Chordata; class Amphibia; order Anura; family Bufonidae; genus Bufotes; species Bufotes viridis. Next base: position 113,243,960 of record CM065594.1, read on the forward strand.
CAATCTTTTCATGGACAATGATTGATGCATCATTCCTGTTTGTTGTACTTTCTATGATGGGTAGAGGTGGTGAGTAGAGATGAGCGAATCAAAGCTGAGGAAGTGGAATTCGTTTAGTATTTCAGGAAAAATTCGATTTGCAACTAATCAGAATTTCCTTGCGCTTCGTGCTAACAAATCGTAATTTTTCCTAACATGGTGGCTACAATGGTGGCTAAAATGGCGGCTACACGTGTGAGGATATGGGGCAAGGAACTCTGGGAAGGCGGAATAACCCATAATGCCATGCATGCAGCCAATCAGCAGCCAGTCAGCCCGGTGATGTCACAGCCCTATAAACACGGCGGCCATCTTAGATTCTGCCATTCACAATCGTACTTTGTTCAGGGACAGATGTGTATGTAGGCGCTAGGGAGAGTGAAGGAAAAATTGATAAAAAAAAAAAAGGAAAGAAGCGATTTACTAGTGCAGGGAAAGGATAGTGAGAGGAATCATTTCACAGGCAGGGAGAGACGTGTGCAGATGCTAGGGAGAGTCATCGGAAAATCCTCATTGTGCTAACCAGCAATTTACAAGTGAAGGGAAAGGATAGTGAGATGAATCATTTCACAGGCAGGGAGAGATGTCTTCCGATGCTAGGGAGAGTCATAGGAAAATCCTCATTGTGAAAAAAAGCTATTTACATGTGAAGGGAAACATTACTTGGGGATCCAGATAGTCTCATAATACAGCTCTGTCATTCCAGCAATTAGTTATTGGGTTGCAAGTGCTATGTTGAAAAGCCTTTAGTGGCTTTTATCTGTGGAAAAAGATAAATTTATACGCAGGTCACTTTTGTTGTAATTTACACTAAAATCATTTGGGTATAGGGGCCTATTACAGTAACATAGTAACATAGTATATAAGACCGAAAAAAGACATTTGTCCATCCAGTTCGGCCTGTTTCCTACAAGTTGATCCAGAGGAAGGCAAAAAAAACCCTGTGAGGCAGAAGCAAATTTTCCTCACTTAAGGGGAAAAAAAATTCCTTCCCGACTCCAATCAGGCAATCAGAATAACTCCCTGGATCAACGACCCCTCTCTAGTAGCTATAGCCTGTAATATTATTACACTCCAGAAATAAATCCAGTCCCCTCTTGAATTCCTTTATTGTACTTACCATCACCACCTCCTCAGGCAGAGAGTTCCATAGTCTCACTGCTCTTACAGTGAAGAATCCTTTTCTATGTTTGTGTACAAACCTTCTTTCCTCCAGACGCAGAGGATGTCCCCTTGTCACAGTCACAGTCCTGGGGATAAATAGATGATGGGACAGATCTCTGTACTGACCCCTGATATATTTATACATAGTTATTAGATCTCCCTCAGTCGTCTTTTTTCTAAAGTGAATAACCCTAATTTTGATAACCTTTCAGGGTACTGTAGATCCCTCATTCCAGTTATTACTTTAGTTGCCCTCCTCTGAACCCTCTCCAGCTCTGCTATGTCTGTCTTGTTCACAGGAGCCCAGAACTGTACACAGTACTCCATGTGTGGTCTGACTAGTGATTTGTAAAGTGGTAGGACTATGTTCTCATCACGGGCATCTATGCCCCTTTTGATGCAACCCATTATCTTATTGGCCTTGGCAGTAGCTGCCTGACACTGGTTTTTGCAGCTTAATTTGCTGTTTATTAAAATTCCTAGATCCTTTTCCATGTCAGTGTTACCGAGTGTTTTACCATTTAATATGTACGGATGACTTGCATTATTCCTTCCCATGTGCATAACTTTACATTTGTCAGTGTTAAACCTCATCTGCCATTTTTTTGCCCAAGCCTCCAATCTAAAAAAAGAAAAATATATATACGCACTGCAGTGTTGCAGTGATTTCTGTTGAAACCATGTAGGGGCGTATTTCATTCAATAAAGAAAAATATATACGCACGTCACTCTTTAATTGTTTTCTGGTTAAAGCTTATAGTGGCCTTTTTCCATCCAACAAGAAATATATATTCTCGGGTCACTTGTGCAGTTATTTCTAGTGAAAGTGTATAGGGGCCTATTACAGTAAAAAAATGAAAAATATATATACACACTGCACTGTTATTGTGATTTCTGTTGAAAGCGTATCGGGGCGTATTTCAGTCAAAAAAGAAAAATATATGAGCGTTGCAGTTTTTTCTGATGAAAGTATATAGGCTCGTATTTTTGTACAACAAGAAAACTATATTCTCAGTGCATTTCCGCAGTTAATTGTGGTGAAAGCGTTTAGTGGCCAATTTCAGTACAAAAAGCAAAATATATTAGTCGCTTTTAGGGGTGTTTTAATTTTCGTTTAACCACATCAGCCCCCCTAGCTTAAACACCCTTAATGACCAGGCCACTTTTTACAACTCTGCACTACACTACTTTCACCATTTATTGCTCGGTCATGCAACTGACTAATGATTGATGCATCATTCCTGTTTGTTGTACTTTCTATGATGGGTAGAGGTGGTGAGTAGAGATGAGCGAATCAAACCTGAGGAAGTGGAATTTGTTTAGTATTTCAGGAAAAATTCGATTTGCAACTAATCATAATTTCCTATGTGTTTTGGGGTGTATTTTTACATATACCCATGTTGGGTGAAAGAAATATCTCTGTAAATTGACAACTTTGTATAAAAAAATTTAAAAAGTTGTCGTTTACAGCGATATTTCTCACACAAAGTATGGGTATATATAAAAATACACCCCAAAACTTATTGCCCTACTTCTCCTGAGTACGGCGATACCACATGAGTGACACTTTTTTGCAGACAAGATGCGCAAAGGGGCACAAATTCCCATGAGTACCTTTAGGATTTCACAGGGCATTTTTACGCATTTGGATTCTCACGCTTTAGGACCCCTAAAATGCCAGGGCAGTATAAATACCCCACAAGTGACCCCATATTCGAAAGAAGACACCCCAAGGTATTCCGTGAGGGGCATGGCGAGTTCACAGAAAAAAAAAAAAATTGGCACAAGTTAGCGGAACTTGATTTTATTTAATTTTTTTTACAAAGTCTCATATTCCACTAACTTGTGACAAAAAATAAAATTTTACATGAACTCACCATACCCCTCACGGAATACCTTGGGGTGTCTTCTTTCTAAAATGGGGTCACATGTGAGGTGTTTGTACTGCCCTGGCATTTGAGGGTCTCCGCAATCATTACCTGTATGACCAGCATTAGGAGTTTCTGCTATTCTCCGTATGTTGAGCATACGGGTAATGAGATTTTTTTCTGTTCAGCCTCTGGGCTGAAAAAAAATAAATAAATGAACGGCACAGATTTTTTCATTCGCATCGATCAATGTGGATGAGAAAATCTCTGCCAAAATCAGTGACTGCGGTGCGGTGGGCTGGGCGCTAACTACCTAACAAGTAGCTAACTAACTGGCGGTGATAAGGGACCCTTATGCCCCATTCACACGTCCGCAATTCTGTTTGCGGAACGGAATTGCGGACCTATTCATTTCTATGGGGACAGACTTTGTCCCGCTCGGATCCGGAGTTGCGGATCCGCACTTCCGGGTCTGCACCTCCGTTCCGCAAAAATATAGATCATGTCCTATTCTTGTCCGCAATTGCGGACAAGAAAAGGCATTTTCTATATAGTTCTGGCAATGTGCGGATCTGCAAAATGCGGAAAGCACACTGCCGGTGTCCGTGTTTTGCGGATCGGATCCGCGGATCTGTGGATCCACGGATCCGCAAAACACATATGGACGTCTGAATGGAGCCTTACAGGGGGGTGATCAATGACAGGGGGGTGATCAGGGAATCTAGATGGGGTTATCAGGGGTTAACAAGGGGTTAATAAGTGACAGGGGGGGGGGTGTAGTGTAGTGTGGTGCTTGGTGCAACTTTACAGAGCTACCTGGTCCTCTGGTGGTCGATCCCAGCAAATGGGACCACCAGAGGACCAGGTAGCAGGTATATAAGACGCTGTTAACAAAACAGCGTCTGATATACATGTTTAATGCGATTTATTTTACTTCTACAGCCTGCCAGCGATTGATCATCGCTAGCAGGCTGCAGTATAACTGCCAAGCCGCACGCCACTGTGAACGCGCACTCGTTCACAGCAAATCTCGCGTCTCGCAAGATGACGCACGGATGCGTCCAGCCAGAGCAACAGGACCGCCGGACGGACGCATCCGTGCGTTAGGCGGTCCTGAGGAGGTTAATTTGTTTAGTTCAGCTGCAAGTATGTCAGCCAGAGAAGTGCCTGAATGTTTCTGTCGCAAGCAGAGGTCGCAGCAGAGTAAGGGGTCGTGGCAGCGGTAGTCGCAGCGAGAGGCCTGAACTCCCGGTCGTGTCTTGACCAGCAACCCAAGGGGTTCTTGATTGGTTGACTCGGTCATCCCAAGTGACATCAGACACCCCCAGCCAAAAGTCGGTGGGTTCGTCAGACACAACCCTTATTTGGCATGGCCCGGGAGAAGGCCCTGTGCCCTCACATGTCCTCAACCTGCCTCTGGCCTTTTCTGTTCCCTCTCCGCGAGAAGTACTACATGCAGTGGGCTCAGTTTCACTTTTCAGCGAGGAAGCGCTACTAGAGGACAGTCAGCAGCTACTGCCCAGCCACGATGTGGAGGAGACATCCGCCACTTCCTCCGCTAGGCAGGCAAGTAGTGATGAGGAGAGTGGCACAGGAGATTGTGTTGCGAGTGGTCTGAGTGTGACCCAGAAGCCGTTGAGGAGGACATCAGTGATGTGCAGACACTACTCGATGATGATGAAGCCAATCGCACTTGGGAGCCGGTTGAAGAAGGGGCCTCGTCGTCATCAGAGAAGAGGGTGGCAGAGGCAGCAAGTTGCTAGCGTGGTCGGGAGTCAGCAGTGAGAGGTCGGGAGCCAAACGGGCACGGGGTAGACCACCCGCTTTGCAGCAGCCTACCTGCCCGGAAAGGAGTTGTTCACGGAAGCAGCACCGTTAGCAGTCAGCCAGTGAGTAGTGTTGGGGGAAAAATAAGGTACTCGGCGGTGTGGCAGTTTTTTGTGAAGCCACCAGAGGAGGTCAACATGGCCATATGTAGAATATGTGAGCCTGAAGGTCAAATGTCAAAGCAAATATAGAGAATCACTCACTCTCACCTTCTCAGGGCAGGTGCTCTAATCCAAATTTGATTCACCCCTCAAACACTAGATCAGACAAATAGTTAAAATGGAGGATTGGCACTCATATATGAAATAACAGTCTGTTTTTTAATTCAATAAAATCTCTTCATAAAACCGATTCCCACATTCACAAAGCGTTTTTACAATATACCTAATGTGCAAAGCAATAAAATTAATAAGATGGTAAAAAAGACATAACACAAAGATCAAAGATCAGCTATATCACAGCGCCGATAGCGAATACATGAGGAATATTAGGGGAAACAAGAGAATATGGGCAGAGACATATGAACATTAAATTCGAGACTTGATGCGCTTGCAACAATATCTCAACAATTGGAGACTGTCTATGTCAGTGTCAGCATTCCAATAATCGTACTATTGTAGAAATCGCGGTGGCCATCACTAGAGCCCCTATAGATTTTGACATCAGAGGTTATTGCAAATAAGAACTCAGTTTGGGGTAATCTGAAAAGTTCCATGTATGAAGTGATTTTATACAATGGAGAAGTTGCGATTTTTATGAGAAAATTTCCCATAGGGTTTGATACCTGGAGGATCACTATTGAAAAAGTATTTGACCAGCTGCACTATTGAGTCTCCATCCTACCAGGTCATATCCAATATTATCACCGGATCATCATAAAACAACCCAGGTTTACGGGAGGAACGATACAGTATAGCTGATCTTTGATCTTTGTGTTATGTTTTTTTTACCATCTTATTAATTTTATTGCTTTGCACATTAGGTATATTGTAAAAACGCTTTGTGAATGTGGGAATCGATTTTATGAAGAGATTTGATTGAATTAATAAACAGACTGTTATTTCCATATATGAGTGCCAATCCTCCATTTTAACTAGAAGGTGAAATGTGGCCAGGGTGCCAATGTTGGCACCATGGCCCTACATCAACGTATGCAGCGTCACCATCAAGTTGCCTGGGAGAACCGTGGCTCTGATGTGGTGGTCCAGCCTGCCGCAGCTACCGCTACATCACCTAGTGGCACGCACCCAGTTTCAGGCAGTCAAGGCTCCACTACCTCAGCCGAAGGGAGCTGTCTGTCAATCCCATCTTCTGCTGGTCCAGATGATCCTGCTCCTACTCTTCATCAGTCATTCCGTCAGCAATCGATCACCGAAGCAATTGCCAAGAGACAACAGTATGCATGCACGCATCCAACGGTGCAGAAGCTGAACATGCTCCTGTCCAAGTTGCTGGTGCTTTAGTCCCTCCCTTTCCAAGTGGTGGACTCTGCACCTTTTAGATAACTGATGGCTTGTGCCAAGCCGAGGTGTAGAGTCCCAAGTCGTCATTTCTTTGCGCAAAAGGAAGTACCAGCCCGGCACACACATGTAGAACAGAAGGTGGGCCAGTCCTTGAGCCTGTCGGTGTCTGCCAAAGTCCATGGCATTGCTGACGTGTGGAGCTGTAACTACGGTCAGGGGCAATACATGTCCTTTAAGGCCCACTGGGTGAATGTAGTTTCTGCACAGCCACACCAACAACTTGGACAGGTCACACTGCTTCCGCCTCCACGTTGTCACGTTGGTCCTGCGTCAATGTCCGCCTCTGCCTCCTCATCCTCCACTATGTCCTCAGCCTTCACTGCAGGACATGGTCACAGTGCCCCTCCAGCATACCACATGTGCAGTGCTCGGTGGTGTCACGCTGTACTGCACCTGGTTTGCCTTGGCGAACGGAGTCACATAGGGGACAAACTGCTCCGTGTGATGCATCAAGAAATCGAATACTGGCTTTCTCCACGACAACTGAAAATCAAAACCATGGTGTCGGCACTGCATCAAGGAAGGCTGAGCCATGTGTCCTGCATGGCACACGTGTTCAATCTGGTTGTCAAGTGGTTCCTGAAGTCTTCCACCCATCTGCAAGATATCCTAAAAATGTCCAGGAAACTTTGCATGCACTTCAGCTACTTGTACACTGCAAAGCACGCCTTGAGCTGCAGAGGCAGAAAGGCATCCCCCAACATGGGCTGATATGCGACGTTTCCACCCATTGGAATTTCACCCTCCATATGTTGGACCGACTATACGAACAGAGAAAGGCCATCAACGATTTCTTGATGATGCAAGCGGATACGAGTACTCCCTTGTCTAACTTAGATGTCAGCCAGTGGTAGCTCATGGATGACACCTGCCGTTTGCTCAGGCCCTTTGAGGATACCACATTATTTGTCAGTCACCAGGACTACGGTATGAACAACGTGATTCCACTGCTTCATGTCCTGGAACAGATGGTGGTAACAATGGCTGGTCAGGGGAAAGAGACATGGTGCCTCGATCTCACGGCCACATGAGCCCTGTGGGGGCTGAACTGGAAGAGGAGGAGGTGGGGGAGGACATTGGAGTGCAGGCAATATGTAGCCAAATGGGTGGTTTTTCTACTCAGCTGACAGGACAGGAGGAGCAGGAGCAGCCAGAGGTGCTACAGGGCGATGAGGAAGGCGAGACAGAGGACCCCGACCCACCATGGCAGTATACAGTGGAGGTGGAGGCAGGGAGTCTCTCCGAGTCACTTGCACAAATGGCCCAATGCATGCTCACTTGCTTGCATAGTAACAGCCGAATTGTCACCATTTGGCAGACGGATGACTTCTGGCTCACCACCTTGTTGGACCCTCGCTACAGGTCCAGAATGGGGGCTTTTTTTACACCCACCGAGAGGGAGGACAAATTGAACTACTACAGAGACATCCTATGTAGTCAGTTGACCGCTTCCTATTTGCGCCATCGTCCACCCCAAGAAGAACTCGCCTGTCCACCCAAAATGTGGAGAGACTGACCTTTGTCAAGATGAATCAGGCGTGGATCAGCTAGGATTTCCAACCACCAATTCCTGATGGGTCAGACTAGATCATCCATGGTGCCACACCAACACTTTGATACAAGAGACCGCTTTCTTTAGACTACCTGCCTCCGCTACTACTTTGATGCTGCAACTCGCCTGATGCCACACATCTGATGCCAAGTGCTTCTTACTTCACCCACCTTAGTCAGCAGGTACTGGTATTGCCACCCACCACCCCACTCTGTTACCGGGTCACTTTGTGGACTCCTGATGCAGCTGCTGCTTCCAGCTCAAAACGATGTCACCTTGCCCCTCTGTGGTATCCTCCTGATGCGGCTGCTGCTATTGCCATCTTCACATTATGTCACCTAGCCACTCTGTGGTCTCCTCATGCTGCTTCTACCTTTCTCGGTCATTGTGTCACTCTCTGGCCTACTCATGCTGCTGCCACCTTCACACTCTGTCATTGTGCCACTTTCTGGTCTACTCACGCTGCTGCTGCCACCTCCAGACTCTGTCATTGTGCCACTCTCTGGCCTACTCTTGATACTGCCACCTCTAGACTCTGTCACTATGCCACTCTGTGGCCTCCTCCTGATGCTGCTGTTTCCATCTCCACACTCTGTCATTGTACCACTCTGTGGCTTTCTGATGCTGCTGCCACCTCCAGACTCTATTATTGTTCTACTCTGTGGCCTACTCATGCTGCTGCCACCTCCAGACTCTGTCATTGTGCCACTCTGTGGTATCCTCATGCTGTTGCTACCTCAAGACTCTGTCACTGTGCTGCTCTGTGGTCTCCTCATGCTGCCGCCACCTACAGACTCTGTCATTGTGCCACTCAGTGGCATCCTCATACTGCTTCCACCTCCACACCACTATGTCATTGGTCCACTCTTTCATGCTGTCCCCACTTCATGACTGGTCCACTATTGTGGCTTTTGGCCTGGCTGACATAATCATTTATTTGACCCTTCTTCAGATCTGTCAGAAGGAAGGAAAAACGAGAGGCACAACGGATCCTGTCTGTGTAGCAGCTTTAAGGCCTGTATGGTCCCATCAGAAATGACTTTTGATTTGGCACTTTGTCAGTCAGGCTCTACTTGTATAAGCGTTTAATAGAACAGGTTCTGTAGATATCTATGTGGAATCAGCTGACGAGGGTGTAAAAGGAGTGCGCTTCTTCTTGAAGCTAACATGTACCTGTAAGGCTGAGTTGATACTTGAGTTATTTAGTCAGTTTTGGCCCCGTGACTGCCCAAATAAGTGAAGTATGCAGTGATTCTAAGAGCGACGCCTGTCATCTGCATGTCATACAGACTCACAGTATTATTTCACTACCAAAGCAGACTCCCTATGCGTGCTACTGCAAGGCACAGTGTTCTACACCACTATAAAGACTCTCAGCAGCCAGGAAATAGCCGTTTTTTAACGTAATTCGCCGTGAATATACTCGGATCGAATAGAGGTGAACCAGATTTTAGAAAAATTCGCTCATCTCTAGTGGTGCGCATATTGACTGAGTGTGTTCTGCACACTTTAAAATACTTCTACAAGTTTTTCTTAGTACACTGTTTGATCTCCTAGAGCAATTAAATTGCCCACTCCTCCTTGGCAGTCCTCTAGATGACAGATGATGGCCTGATGGGTGTAGTAATTGGTACTTATGTTTCTGCAGCTCTCTGGGCCGGTGTGCATAGATGAGAAGAAAGGCACCAGATTTTTTTGATCAATTTGAGTAGAGGAAGAAAAATTGACCCTTCTACAGCGCTGCCGGCTTCATCAGTAATCCACAGGAGAGATAGCTGAGTTTTACTTCTTTATTGGTTAAAACATATGTTTTTTGCTTGTCTACGCATTTCTGGGACAGACTGTCCTTCATCAGGACAACATGCAATTTACAGAAGAAGTGCATCCACATTCTTTAAAAGGGTGTTTTGGCGCCTAAAACACCCCAAAAGGGGCGTGGTTTATGTAAATTTTTATTGTTATTATGCTACACATCATCTTGTTTAAGTTTTTTCACTATCCCCACTCTTACTTTTTTCCCCCCTTTTTTCCCCCCCTTTTTTTCCCCCCTTTTTTTCCCTTCCAGTACATCCAGTTCACTCTGCTGTGTTCCCATCTTCTGCAGAGTGGATCGCACTATTATGGGGCATACTCGGCTATTTTATCTTTTGAGTGGAGCGGGACACGCAAGTCCCGATCATGTGCCCAAAACCCGATCACATGACTCGGCCGATCCTCCCTGTGGTGACGTCAGCGACCCCAGAGTTTTCTTTCTTGCGATGCTGCTTGCTGCACCGATGTCCGTGTTGCAGAGTGTGTCTGGCTGCATGGGGGAGGCATGGTTAGTAGCGATAATTATAATATGTGGAGTGTTATATTTATTTTTCAAGTGTATAAATAAAATAAAATTAATTGTGTCACTTTTTGGATGTATTTGGAGATTTAATGTTGATATACCATAAGGGTTTTAAGTGGTCTTGCTCAATTAAGTTAAAAAAATAAATAAATAAAGATTATAAGACCTAATCTATAGTGAGGATAGGTAAAAGAATCAGAAGATAAGCAAGTTAGGTTTAGGATAAAATTAACATAAAAATGATATAAAACCTTTTTTATAAGTAAAGGAAATTAATATGATAAAATCAAATACTACACTAAATGTAGATTGGTGTAGGTGAGTAGATGAATAAATAAATATAAGTTTAAATTTTCATGGCGGGAGCGATTAGGGAAAAGAGGGTTAGTGTAATATTGGGTATAAAGGTGAAATTACATACCTATATTATAGAATGGTCTCAGTGAGCTCGTTTAGACCATAGGGGGTAATGGTGTCAAGTTTGTAAATCCAATATACTTCTCTTTTTTGCAATTTTTCGAGCCTGTTGTGGGGGTTGTTGGGTATAAAGTCGATTTGGGGATTGACCATTTGTGTTAGTTTTTTCTGGCGTGTTTGCACAATGTCTGGACAATCCGTGTTTAGGATACTGTTTTGATGTTATATCTGTGTTGATTAACACGACAATGGAGCTCCTGTGTGGTGCGACCCACATACTGTGGGCCACACGCACATTCTATTAGGTAGATGACATAAGTGGAATGGCAGTCTATATGGTGATTTATTGTAAAAGTTGTCTTATTGGAATTGGACATGAACGTTGACGTGTCGTGTTTGATAATGTTACAGCATAGACAGTTCCGTGATTCAAATCTAAAACTGCCTTTCTTAGCAACGTCAATTTTTGTTTTTATTTTTACCCCTGTATGCTGCTTTGGTCTGTTGGGGGCTAGTAGGTTTTTGATAGTGGGTGCTCTCCTGTAGGTGATCCTTGGGTTCCCAGGGATGTGTTTAGTTAGGTAGGGGTCCTGGCGAAGAACATGGCATTGCTTTTTAAGAGTCATTAAAATTAGTGATTTGGAGGTGTTATATTGTGTGATAAAGCGAATTTCATTTAGCTCTTTCTTTTCAGTGGAAGTGGTAGTTAAGCATTTTTCTTGTGATTGTGAAATACTTTTTTTCATAGCGTTATGAATGAGAAGTTTCGGATAACCCTTTTCCTTAAGTGTTTTTCTAAAGTCCGTACTTGGGTCTTAAAGTCTTCATCTTTGGTACAATTTCGCCTAATTCTTCTATATTGGCTGTAGGGAATATTGTTTAGCCACCTTTTGTGGTGGTAGCTGGTATAGTGTATATAACTATTAGAATCTACAGATTTGATATGTGTTTTGGTGGTGATTTGCTGGTCTGAGATGAAAACCTCTATGTCCAGGAATTCTATGGAGGTGTTGCTAAATTTTGGAGTGAGGGAGATTCCCCAGTCATTGGTGTTGAGTGACTCACAAAAGGCCTTTGCGGAAGACTCGTTTCCATCCCAAATAACAAACAGGTCATCAATATATCTTTTGTAACAAGATGATGTGTAGCATAATAACAATAAAAATTTACATAAACCACGCCCCTTTTGGGGTGTTTTAGGCACCAAAACACCCTTTAAAAGAATGTGGATGCACTTCTTATGTAAATTGAATGTTGTCCTGATGAAGGGGGCAGTCCGTCCCAGAAATGCATAGACAAACAAAAAATATATGTTTTAACCAATAAAGAAGTAAAACTCAGCTATCTCTCATGTGGATTACTGATGAAGCCGGCAGCACCGTAGAAGGGTCCATTTTTCTTCCTCTACTCAAATTGACGGGCCAGGACCTGGCAGCAGCGCGGCACCCCCTACATTTGGTGAGGGAAAACACCAGTAAGGCTCAATAAGTGGTTGTGACGAAGCACAACCACATCTGGTAAGCGCAACTTATACTTATTCTGGTATTTAATCGCTGGATGTTCTGCACATGAGGCGCTGTGTTTTTTTTCTGCTTTTCTTTTTTTCTGTTTTTCTCCATATACCAGATTATTTTGAGGCTCACTCTGGTGTTGAGGGATCTCCTGACAGATGTTGGTTGAGGTGCCATTGGTGGTATGGGTTTTAAGTGCAGGGAAGACATGGTCCCTGAGGTTCGTGACATCAGCACCCTTGAGGGCAAATGAGGTGGTAAAATAAAGAGGAGTCTGTTGGAATAAATAACTGGAACATTTACTGAGAATCACTTACCTTGAGGTAGATGTACAGATTATTGCAATGCAAAGCGGTAGTTGTAATCCATTTAAAGGACATCACAAGTTAGTTGTAACTGTAATCCTTATAACAGGCTCTGATCACACTCAGGCTATTGTAACTTCTGGCCGACTGTCTAGCTTCCAGGTGTGGAGTATACTGTACATCAGTAAACTTCTCTGTTTAACACATCCGATACATATATCTTACCTTCCTGGCTTACTCATAATTTCCAATAATATGTCCACACTGTCCATAGAGGAATGCAGCTCCAAATACAGCATGCACTTCACTGTAGAATGTGAACAGGCACTGCAGGCTAATCCTGTCTCACATTGGGTGCTAATGGAGTCTATAGGCTGAGTTAACACTCGTCTCCAGACTGGGGTACTTCAAATGGAGTGGTCTGCACTTTCTCCAAACCTGAATCCCATTGAAAACCTATGGGATCAGCTGAGTTACAATGTAGAGGTTTAAAACTGTATACCCAAGAACCTCAATGACCTGAGGGCTGCCCTTCAAGAAGAGCGGGATGCCATGCCTCAGCAGACAATAAGTTGAATTGTGAACGGCATGAAACATCGTTTTCAAGCAGTAATTGATGCTCAAGGCCACATGACAAGTTACTGAGACACTGACTTTTTTGTGGGGGTATACCCACTGTAGTGTGAAATTTTCCAGAAATTTCACCTGAAAGCCAAGTATCCCTAACTTTTTGTGAGTAGTGTATGTGCTACACTCCTGAATCCAGCTTGAGTGCAGAGAATGCCAGGTCGGGAGATACAGGTGATGTGTTGCATGATACGGGGGAGGGGCAGGGTTAATCCTACATAGAAAGTCATTCCCTCCTTGTGTACTGGAGACACCAACTCGGAAGATGTCGGTGATGTACCACATGGCGCAAGGAGGGGGCGGGGTTGTTTCTCCTCCTTTTCTCCCTTAGCAAACCTGTTTTTTCTTTTTCTTTGTTCTGTTATAGATGATGTGTATGTTCTGATATGTGTGCATACCTACATGTTGCTATTTACAAAGGATATCAAGCCAAACAACACCTATGGTCACAGATATGTACTAACTGATGTCTATGCAGTGTCATATGTTTTTTTCTGTATATTGATTTTTGAGATATCCTCAATAAAAATGTTTTAAAAACAAAAAAAATGCAAATTTAGCAGACAATATGCAAAATTTGATAAATTTGGTGTAAAGTGCAGATTCAAGCAAAACTAACTTCACGTTACCTTCATGATATATTCCCCTCATTTTGTTTTGGAGAGGTTTCACTGTACTTTGGTTTATAAGATGTATTTCTAAATAAGGCCTTAAAGGGGTTGTCCAGCCTTTCAACCAACAAACTCTTTGGTCCGGATCTGTGCCGTTGAAGACTCTAAACATAAAAAAGGAAAAACAAACCCTTCACAGTAACGCTGCTGCTCAATTCCCAGATGCTTCTGGTCCCTGCAGGACCAGAAGATGGCTGGGTCCCGTGATCGCTGTGACCAATCATAGGCCTCAACAGTCACAGCGGCTTCAGCTTGTCACAGCAGTGAGGTACCGTTTTTGTTTGCCTGGTCTGAAGTCTGTAAGTCTGCAACTCTGCATTTAGAGACAGGAGGGATTGGGTAAAAGCTATGGGCAGCCAAGGGTCTGCATGAATTTGGGACATGATCTGACCCCAGGTCTGTATGAATCAGGGGTCTCCAGACTTGATTTGACCTTATTCATAAGGAGACTTAAATGGAAAAAAAAATTTGCAACATAACTAACAACAATGCCGTGAGCTTGGCTTTGACATCCAAGATTTGCCTGATATGCAACTATTGGTTCAACTTTTGGAGAAAGGAGAGAAATATCTTGGGGAGGGTCCATTTACAGATCTCAGAATACCATCCACCAAGAATCCACCTTTAGGAGATGGTACACCCCCTGACATTTTTCTGAACGTTGTGACTGATCAGTTTAGGATGATAGATAACTTTAGAGGCACTAAATTGAATCTTACCAAGAGAGAAATTGATGCATTACTCTCTCTGGAACGTGACACCTCCCTTGTCATCAAACCATCAGACAAGGGAGGTAATATTGTTATCATGAATCACGACCAGTATAAGATCATGTGCCTCAACATCCTGAAAGATGAACTATGCTATCGCGTGCTGGATACCAATCCAACTGTGTTGTTCTGGAAAAAAATGAAAAACATTCTGGACACAGCACATGAGCATTGCTTGATCAGTCAAACGAAGTATGATTTTTTGTTTCCTAAACACCCTCAGGTCCCATGTTTTTATGGATTGCCCAAAGCGCATAAGGGCCTGTCTCCATTAAAAGGGCGACCCATCGTCTCTGGAACAGGCAGCCTTACACGTTAGCACGTACGTTGATTGGATTTTGCGACCATTTGCATTAGCTTTGTCCTCTTATGTACGTGAATCAATGGATGTCATTAAGAAACTGGAGGGGGTTCATATTAGTGACCATGTTATGCTGGCCAGTCTTGACGTGGAGGCACTTTACAGCTCCATACCTCATGACAAAGGGTATGGAGTGGCAGCCTCCTTTTTAAATCAACATGTCATCCATCTTTGGCAACATAATGAGTTTGTTCTTGAACTTTTAAGTTTTAATCTTGAACACAACTTGTTTGTTTTTGACAGTCGCATGTACCACCAGCTCAGGGGGTTGGCGATGGGGAGCCCTTGTGCACCCACCTTCGCCAACCTCTACCTGGGCTGGTGGGAACGGGAGGTTGTGTTCGCTGAGAACAATCATAAATGGGCTGACCATATTCATTTATTGCTACATTACATCGACGATGTGTTGATTCTGTGGTCAGGAAGTGTAGTTGAATTCAACAGCTTTGTTACTGACCTAAAATACAATCCGTTGGGACTGTTTTTTACATCTGAGATCCAGGAATCTCAAATTATGTTCCTTGATCTCACTATCTTCAGGGACTGTGATGGCAATGTGGGCATTCGTTTATTCCGTAAGGAAACGGCCACGAATAGTCTCCTTAGATGGGACAGTTGCCACCCTGTGCCTTTGAAGAGAGGAATTCCCAAAGGACAATACCTCAGGTTACGCCGCAATTGTTCTAGGATGTCTTATTTCAGGGCAGCCTCGAATGATCTTCAGGCAAGATTTAGAAACAGAGGATACCCACAGCATGTGTTAGCCAAGGCCTATCAACACTCCTTGGCCTTGGATCATGACACTTTGCTAACAAGTTTCTTTCAAGCCTGAACAATTGCGTATTGTGGCCACTTACGATGAGGCACATGATACGGTAAGAGATCTCCTTACCCGCTACTGGGGCATTTTAAAATCAGACCCCGATATTGGCCATTTGGTGGGAGATGTACCCCTGATCACGTTTCGACGTGGACGCAACCTGAGAGATCGGTTGGTCCATAGTTTTTTTCAAGCCCCTACTACGACCACATGGCTGAGTACCAACCTTCAAGGGACATTTCGATGTGGAGGATGTGTGGCATGCAATGCCATCCAGTTAGGTATGACATTTATTTGCAGTGTCACACAGCAAACGTTTACCATCAGATCGTTTGTTAATTGTAGAACAAAAGGGTTGGTATTTCTGGCCACATGTGTTTGTGGTAAACAGTATGTAGGGAAAACCTTTAGGGAATTCCGCAGAAGAATTGGAGAACATCTCAACGACATTCGTAAGGGTGCAGATACCCCTATTGCGAGACACGTATCCACTCAGAAGGCTGGAAATGTGGATGTGATTACGTTTCAGGGGACAGAGGTGGTTAGAAGATCTCCAAGAGGAGGAGACTTTGATAAAAAAAACTACTACAGAAAGAGGCACAATGGATCTTTCGATTGCGGATATCTGTGCTTTGTCCGCACCTACGTTTTTTCTGGGTGCAGACATAGCATAATACACTTATGGAATATGGTCGTTACAAAAAAATCACTGTCCTGCTCCCTATTAGTAACATAGTATATAAGACCGAAAAAAGACATTTGTCCATCCAGTTCGGCCTGTTTCCTACAAGTTGATCCAGAGGAAGGCAAAAAAAACCTGTGAGGCAGAAGCCAATTTTGCCCACTTAAGGGGAAAAAAATTCCTTCCCGACTCCAATCAGGCAATCAGAATAACTCCCTGGATCAACGACCCCTCTCTGGTAGCTATAAACTGTAATATTATTACACTGCAGAAATACATCCAGTCCCCTCTTGAATTCCTTTATTGTACTCAACATCACCACCTCCTCAGGCAGAGAGTTCCATAGTCTCACTGCTCTAACCGTGAAGAATCCTTTTCTATGTTTGTGTACAAACCTTCTTTCCTCCAGACGCAGAGGATGTCCCCTTGTCACAGTCACAGTCCTGGGGATAAATAGATAATGGGACAGATCTCTGTACTGACCCCTGACCCCTGATATATTTATACATAGTTATTAGATCTCCCCTCAGTCGTCTTTTTTCTAAAGTGAATAACCCTAATTTTGATAACCTTTCAGGGTACTGTAGTTGCCCCATTCCAGTTATTACTTTAGTTGCCCTCCTCTGAACCCTCTCCAGCTCTTCTATGTCTGCCTTGTTCACAGGAAAGAAAAAATTCCAATATACGTATCTTCCAAAATGCTGCAGTCCTTATAAGAGGTGGGTAGGTCTCTAGTCAACAAGTTTAAATATTAAATGGACCGCGCAGAAAGTACTTCTTTTCTCACACCAAAGGGAATACTCCTTGACCGATCTTTGACATCAAGCTCACACTGCTTCCTTTCTTATGTATCGATCTGTACAGATTGAAAGGAACCACACATAGTGAAGTATTGCCAGTTAAAACCTGCAGACACTCTGGAATTGCACTCACCGTGCTCTAGTTGTAACACTAGCGTATCAAGATGTTTAAACACAGGTAACCGGCTTGCTTTCCTTCATCCTATGTGGAAATAACTTCTTCCATAGTGAAGACCGTAACACAGCATATAAAATTCCAATTTTAATCTACTTACAAACTGGTGAATAAAATCACAGCGTATAATAAAAACAATCGCGTCTGCCCGACCCGGGTTTCGCTCCAAATGGCTTCGTCAGGGGCGTTACTTCCTCTCACCTTCACCTCGCCCTAAAATATCCACTGACTTCCCTTCATTAATTAGTAATCACCTGATATCAAAGTTAAGGCACCAGCGTCCTCTGCTCACCGCGCCTGCACCGAATACAGAACGGCCGTGCAGGCGCGGGATTTCACAAGGAGACAGTGCCGGAGGATCGCTGCCCGGCACTGTCACTCAAAGTAAGAAGGGGCGTGCCAGCAGGTTGCCGCACGGAGCTTCTAGGAGCAGGGCAACGCCCTCCCTGCTCCTAGAGGCTAATTTACATATTATAAAAGTACGTTTTTTAGCCTGAATATAAATCGGATTTTTATAAAAAAGACATTATCAAGCTGCTCTGACATTAGCACATAGCTAATGTCAGACAGCTTATAATGTCAAAACGTGATGACAGAAACCCTTTAATATGGCGAAACGCGTCAAGCTTCTAGTGGGGGCAAACTAGTTTAATCTAACTATGCTTGATTTGGGTTCACATCACAGTAGTGGTCTGTAAATTTCAGCCCTCTGTTGAATGTGGGCAGGTGCTCATCAAGCTACTTGCCCATGTAGATAGGTGTCATGCCCAGTCTTAGATTTTCAGTGTCCCTTGACTCGTGCTCACAGGGCTTGCATGGTGGGATCTGATTCGCACGTTGGGAGCAGGTGTACCACAATTCATGCGGTTATGCCCTATGTGGGTAGATGTTTATCAATGGACTAGTATGTAAAGCTAGTTTAGTAGGGCTTATACTGGGTAAATGAGCTGAGCACCTTGACCGTGCCACTGTGAACACACCAGTTGCGAATATATATATATGAGTAGCTTATGCGGCTTGATTTCACAATTCATGTAGTGTGTTCCATGTGGATTTCCAAGTGACTGAGTCCACACCTAAGCAGTACCGCAAACCGTGGTTTTCCACAAAATAACCCCTGTCTGCCTCAGTTCTTGTGGACAGAGATTGTCACATGTTTTTTTATATATTAGTAGGTTATTTTCCTTTCCCCTTTATTCAAACTTTTTTAAAAAAGTAAGAATCAATGAAGTATTAGTTTTATCTAATCCTCACAGCGTTCCTTTAAACAGTGAATTATTTTTGATGGTGGAACGCAAAACACTATTATTTTATCAGTGATTTGAATCAGGAGTCTGTATGAATTTGTGGGCTGATCTGGGGGTGTATAAATATGGGGGCTAATTTGGGGTTTAATCTGGGCTCTGTATACATTTATGGGCTGATCTGGGATCTGTAGGAATTGGGGGCTGATCTGTGGCCTGCTAATTTTAGGGTCTGGTCTGGAGCTCTGTATTAATTTTGGGGTCTGAGCTGGTGTCCATGCCACTCAGTGTTGGTTGGCTAGAGGATTTTGCAGTTCGATATGGTTGTTTGCTCTCTATGATCTCTGGAGGATTGACAATCCCTCTGGTAGATCGTTCACCTTCTTCTCACCACCTAAAATTCTCCACACTAGTATAGATTATTTTTTTGGCAATGCTCTGACTCTAAAGATGGTGCGTGAAGTCTCCATTGAGCCTAATCCTTGGTCAGATCATGCCCAGTCACCCTCACTTTATCCTCTGTTCCTATACCACATTGCACCTGTCACTGGCGCCTAAATGACTCATTGCTTAAATCCCGCACGACTAGAAATGACGTTGAGTCCTACATTTGCACGTTCTTTGAGGGAAATGCTCACTCGGTCTTCTCTGTAGCCACATTATGGGAGGCTCATAACGCGCTCATGCGTGCCCACTGCATCACACTATCTTCTGCATCATTGACGTACTGCTATAGGCATAGTTGGGAACATTGTGAAATCAAACAACAAAAGTCAGTACCATAAAGTGCGCCTGTCAAGTACTTAAATTTGAGACAAAACTCTGCATCATCGAAGTACTGCTAGAGAAATAGTTAGAGACATTATGAATAAAATCCCAAATAAATAAATAATAAAAAAAACAGGCCTAAACCAATATTAGAAAGAGTAGCGAGCAGAGGGCCAGGTAATCCAATCAAAGGCCTTCTCTGCATCCAGGGAGAGGACCATACGGGGTATACTGTGGGTTTTGGCATAGTGAATAATGTTTACAGTCTTAAGAACCTCCCTCCCTGGCACAAATCCCACTTGTTAGATAGGTTGGGTGGTGCTACACCAGGATGGTGTGGGTCACAGGGAATAGTTCCCAAACTAAGTATACAAGTAAGGAAATAAAGGTTCCTGGACTCCACTGCTTTGCTTTTTGCGTTTATTTTACAGCTTGGTTTACAAAATACGGTTTGCCAGTTGCAGGTAAAGTACAGTTGTGTTCAAAATTATTCAACCCCCAAAGCTGTAAAGGGTTTTAGGGAATTTAGTGTACATTTGTAATTGTGTTCAGAATAAATCTTACAAGGACTTTTTAAAGAACCAAATGCAACTAAAATGACATAAATTTTTTTGTAATAGAGTATTAAATGTTTTTTTTTTTGTGATTTCTTCATTGACACAAATATTCAACCCCTTAAAGACTACCACTCTTAAGAACAGAGGTTCATTCAAGTGTTTTTGATCAGGTATTGAAAACACCTATGGATGTCAAGGAGCAGAAATCAAGCATAATAAGCACCAATTATGCAGATTTAAAATGACTGTGATACTCAGCTCCTTCTAGACATTTACTGGTGTGTTTACAGACATGGTGAAGTCAAGAGAATGGTCCAGGAAGACAAGAGAAGAGGTGATTTCTCTTCACAGGAAGGGCAATGGCTATAAGAAGATTGCAAAGATGTTAAACATACCAAGAGACACCATAGGAAGCATCATTCGCAAATTCAAGGCAAAGGGCACTGTTGAAACGCTACCTGGTCGTGGCCGAAAGAAGATGCTGACTTCGACTGCTGTGCGCTACCTGAAGCACAAAGTGGAGAAAAGTCCCCGTGTGACTGCTGAGGAACTGAAAAAAGATTTGTCAGATGCGGGTACTGAAGTTTCAGTTCGGACAATAAGGAGCACACTGCGTAATGAAGGCCTCCATGCCAGAACTCCCAGGCACACCCCCTTGCTTTCTCCAAAGAATAAGAAGAGTCGACTGCAGTATGCCAAAAGTCATGTGGACAAACCACAAAAGTTTTGGGATAGTGTTCTGTGGACTGATGAAACAAAATTAGAACTGTTTGGGCCCATGGATCAACGCTATGTTTGGAGGAGGAAAAACAAGGAATATGAAGAAAAGAACATCTTGCCTACTGTGAAGCATGGCGGGGGGTCAATCATGCTTTGGGGCTGTTTTGCTTCTACAGGTACAGGGAAGCTTCAGCGTGTGCAAGGTACCATGAATTCTCTTCAGTACCAGGAGATATTGGATGAAAATGTGATGCAGTCCGTCACAAACCTGAGGCTTGGGAGGCGTTGGACCTTTCAACAGGACAATGATCCCAAGCATACCTCCAAGTCCACTAGAGCATGGTTGCAGATTAAAGGCTGGAACATTTTGAAGTGGCCATCGCAGTCACCAGACTTAAATCCGATTGAGAACCTCTGGTGGGACTTAAAGAAAGCAGTTGCAGCGCGCAAGCCTAAGAATGTGACTGAACTGGAGGCTTTTGCCCATGAAGAATGGGCGAAGATACCCGTAGATCGCTGCAAGACACTTGTGTCAAGCTATGCTTCACGTTTAAAAGCTGTTATAACTGGAAAAGGATGTTGTACTAAGTACTAAGATTGAATGTCACTTGGGGTTGAATAAAACTGATAATGATGTGAGCACAGAAAAGACATTTGTGGTTATTTCATTATAAATGTTATGTTATATTTGTCTGACTTACAAGTGCCTCTTTGA
This sequence comes from Bufotes viridis, assembly GCA_033119425.1. NCBI lineage: Eukaryota > Metazoa > Chordata > Amphibia > Anura > Bufonidae > Bufotes > Bufotes viridis. Next base: position 113,265,411 of record CM065594.1, read on the forward strand.
TTTAATTGTAAACAAGATGACTGAAACGATCAAAATCAATGTCAAACTGGCCAAAACACTCAATTTCAGTGGGGGTTGAATCATTTTGAACACAACTGTATACAACGTTTCGGCACTAAGGCTTCCTCAGGAAACTGGATGTGCCGCACTGTATGTATGACCGGTCTTGATGTAGTAGAGGGCTCTGTGGCCCGCTGGGCAATGCTCTGTGGGGCTGCTACGGCGCTCCCTTTGCTGAGGAAGGCTTAGTCCCGGAACGTTGTATACTTTACCTGCAACTGGCAAACCGCATTTTGTAAACCAAGCTGTAAAATAAACGCAAAAAGCAAAGCAGTGGAGTCCAGGAACCTTTATTTCCTTACAAATCGCACTTGGTCTGGGTGGATTAAGGAGGGCAAAAAAGTATTAAAGCTTTGCATTCATTTTGATGTCAACATTTACCAGAGATATTGGGTGGTAACTCGCGCATAACTGGGGGTCCTTGCCAGGCTTGGAAAGCACTGCTCTATGTGCACATGGACTGGTCTGAGAAGGGAAGGACGATTGACACTGAAGACTTGAGCATTTAGCAGAGTCATTCGGGAGTGCCACGAGAGTCTATTTTCATTTTAAATGTGTGAACACTAATGCAGGCAGTACTGTGGGAGCACTATGGAGTGGGAGAACATCATGGGGGTCATTTATGATGCTGAAATATGCCTACATTAGGCGTATTTCAGGCGCAGATTGCGGCGGAATGGTTAGTTGTGCCGCAATCTGCCACTTCTCCCCGCTCTCGCCAGGTAAGTTGGGGCTTGGGCGGTGAAGGGGACAGACCCTTCAGGAGTAGAAAAAGGTCAGCTCGAGAGCCAGTGCCTGTTCATAACTTTGGCGGAACATCACCAGCTTATATATATCTCACAAAAGTGAGTACTGAGTACACCCCTCACATTTTTGTAAAAAAATTTTTATCTTTTCAAGGGACAACACTCAAACATGTCAAAGATTTGACACTTTGATACAATGTAAAGTAGTCAGAGTACAGCTAGTATAACAGGGTAAATTTGGTGTACCCTCAAAATAACTCAACACACAGCCATTAATGTCTAAACTGCTGGCTACTCATTGTCTACTCTTCAAACGGGCCTGGACATGTGCTGACGTGAGCAGGGAGACCGTGCGTGTCCTACAGGATTTTCATCCATGACGGCGTAGTGTGTTACTAATGGTAATCTTTGAGACTCTTCAGGTCATTGACCAGGTCCTCCCATGTGGTTCTGGACTGATTTCTGGCCTTTCTCAGAATGATGATTACCCCACAAGGCGAGATCTTGCATGGAGCCCCAGACCGAGGAAGATTGACAGTTATCTTGTGTTTCTTCCTTTTTCTAATAATTGCACTAGCAGTTGTTTCCTTCTCACCAAGCTGCTTGCCTACTGTCCTATAGCCCATCCCATCCTTGTGCAGGTCTACAATTGTGTCCCTGGTGTCCTTAAAGTTAAGAATATTTGGTTTTCTGGTGAAATTTATGGAAAACGTAAAAAGTTCACGCTACAGTGATTTTACATCATAAAAGTAGGGCATTAAAGTAGAAGTATCCAATGGGGATTTCCTCATCTCAAACAATGTATTTAAACAAAAGGCATCAACAGTGGTGGGTATATCTCCACAAGAAATGTCAATGTATTAATAATTTGTCATGTGGCCTTGAGCATCCATTACAGCTTGACAACAACATCTCATGCTGTTCACAAGTTGACTTATTGTCTGCTGAGGCATGGCATCCCACTCTGCTTGAAGGACAGCCCTCAGGTCATTGAGGGTCTGGGGTATAGAGTTACAAGCCTCTACATGGTGACTCAGCTGATCCTATAGGATTTCAATGGGATTCAGGTCTGGAGAAAGTGTAGGCCACTCCATTTGAGGTGCCACAGTCTCCAGTAGCCATTCCATAATGATGTGACCTAAATGAGCTGACATCCATGAATATGAAATTTGGTCTGTGTTGTTAATGCAGAGGCACAATGACTAGATTAATTATGTTATTCAAGAAGTATGAGCTTTTCAGTGTACCATTCACAAAGTCTAGGGCAGTTCTGTATTGACTAGATACACCTGTCCACACTGTAACACTACCACCAAAGGCTCGTCTGTGGTTGATGCATAGTGCTCTCCTTGATGTCTCCAACATCGTTGGCGGCCATCATTTCTGCTCAGCGTGAATCGACGTTTATCAGTGAACAGCACTTAGGCTCACTGGTCCCTTGTCCAGCATAGTTGCTCCCTGGCCTAAGTAAGATGATGATGCCTGTGCCTGGTGGTGTGGTCAGATACCTTTGCAGGTCGTCTAGCATGCAGACCATGCGGATTGTGGGGAGTCGCTCTGGTAGACAGCGGTGCGGGTGCAGTTTAGAGGCAAAACAAGTAGTCCAGATTGTGCAACAAACAGTGTTTTATTCACACTTGCACACCATAAATGAAAAACAGTCTCTTTGGTGACAGTTCACACACAACGGAAATAACGTGGCAAAACAAAAACAGGCCAACACAGGTTCAGTCACCTGGGAGGTGTAGGTGCAGGTTCGCACCACGCTGTCGGCCCAGCCGCAGGAGAATCCAGCTTCAGGTAGCCAGGAACAAAACACCTCCTTGCTGAGCTCTTTCCTCCAGGACAGAGAACTCCTCAGCCCTGTTAGCAGCTCCAGGATAATCACAGCCTCCAGCTGCTGAGCTGGCTGAGCTTTTAAACCCAGCCCAAAACCAGGACTGGGTCGTGGGGAGCAGCCACCCACCCTACACTTTAGCTGCTCCCGGTAAGAGCCGGCCCGGATCGGCTTTGCAGCCATGCTATTTAAACTCTGTCAGTAGCACTAGCTGCTGCTGACATCAACAAAACGGGCTCTTACCTCACCGAGGCTATGAACCTCGGTGACACATACCTGCCATCCACGACGGCACCCTGCACCTTACCACACACCCCCCCCTTTGTTCAACCCTGAGGGGGTGGACACATGTGAGGCAGTGGACGCGGGAAAGGGCATCTGCATTTCCCTGCAAGCGACCTGCCCTATGTTCCACGGAGAACTTGAAATTTTGAAGGGATAGGAACCACCTGGTGACCCGAGCATTCCTCTCCTTGGCCTGACTCATCCATTTGAGGGTGGAATGGTCGGTCACCAGACGGAACCTCCTCCCTAACAGGTAGTAGCGGAGAGATTCGAGTGCCCACTTGATAGCCAGGCACTCCCTCTCCACTATACTATATCTGGACTCGGCGGGACTGAGCTTACGGCTCAGGAAGACAACGGGATGTTCTTCCTCGTTGACCTCCTGCGACAGTACCGCACCGAGGCCTACCTCCGAGGCGTCGGTCTGTACGACAAACTCCTTGTTGAAGTCGGGTGTCACCAAAACCGGGGACCCACACAGGGCCGACTTCAACGCGGAGAAAGCCTCCTCCGCCTTCTCACTCCAGCTAACCCTCCCAGACTTTCGCCCTTCAACAGGTCTGTCAATGGCGCTGCTATTGTGGCAAAGTGGGGCACAAACCTCATGTAGTATCCTACAATCCCCAGGAACGACTTTACCTGCCTGGTGGTGACCGGTCGGGGCCAGCTACGAATGGCCTCTACCTTAGTTACCTGAGGTTTGATGACTCCCGCCCAATTACATATCCCAGATATTTGGTCTCTTCCAACCCAATCGCACACTTTTTGGATTGGCGGTTAGTCCAGCTTTCCTCAGGGCATCCACTACCGCCTGCACCTTGGGTAAATGGCTTTCCCAGTCGGTGCTGTGGATGACTACATCATCTAAGTAGGCCGAGGCGCACCGACGATGTGGTCGCAGCACTATGTCCATTAACCTCTGGAAAGTGGCGGGGCGCCATGCAGGCCAAAGGGTAACACCTTGTAGTGATACAGGCCCCGCGGGGTAACAAACGCGGTTTTTTCCTTAGCCGACTCCGTTAAGGGTACCTGCCAGTACCCTTTAGTGAGGTCCAGCACAGAAAAATAACGGGCTTGTCCTAAATTTTCAACAAGCTCGTCCACTCGGGCATGGGATACGCGACAAACTTGGATACTTCGTTTAACTTGCGAAAGTCGTTGCAGAACCGCAACGTCCCATCCGGCTTGGGTATTAGGACTATGGGACTGGCCCACTCACTTTTCGACTCCTCAATGACATCGAAGCTTCAACATTAACTGCACTTCCTCCGCGATGGCCCGCCGCGAGCCTCGGGTACCCGGTATGGTTTTAACCGACCTTGGCCTGAGGCTCAGTGACGATGTCATGTCGGATGAGAGACGTGCGGCCAGGAGGTCCGAGAACACATCCGTGTTCCGACTGAGGAACTCCCTGACTTCCTGAACTTGTTTGGAAGACAGGCTGTCTGCAATTTTTACCGTGGTTACGGCTTCACAGGCCTCGAACTGTGGGGCTGGACCCTTTTCACCTAGAAGCCCTGGCCGGGGCGGTGGCCGTCGGCCGCGTCCCTATCTTTCCACGGCTTAAGTAAATTCACGTGGTACACCTGCTCGGCTTGCGCCGCCCTGGCTGGTGTACCTTGTAATTCACTTCCCTACCTTCTCGATCACCTCATAGGGGCCCTGCCACCTAGCTAGGAATTTGCTGTCAAGGGTGGGTACCAGAACCAAAACCCGATCTCCCGGATTGAAGTCCCGCACCCGAGCCTGACGGTTGTACACCCTACTCTGGGCTTGTTGCGCTGCCTCCATATGCTCCCCGGACCAAGGGCAACACCCTTTCCATCCGTTCCTGCATCTGGGCGACATACTCAATGACACTTTTGTGGGGGACAGGCTGTTGTTCCCATGCTTCCTTGGCGATATCCAACAGGCCCCGAGGGTGTTCTGCTATAAAGCAGTTCGAAGGGCGAGAACCCAGTAGAGGCCTGGGGTACCTCTCGCACTGCGAACATGAGATAGGGCAGAAGCAGGTCCCAGTCCTTCCCATCTCTAGACACCACCCTTTTTAACATATTTTTTAGAGTTTGGTTAAACCTCTCAACAAGACCGTCTGTTTGCGGATGGTAAACGGACGTCCGTAACTGCTTTATACGCAACAATTTACACAGTTCCTTCATTACTTTGGACATAAAAGGGGTCCCTTGGTCTGTCAGAACCTCTTTGGCAGGCCCACACGGGAAAACATCTCCATTAACTCTTTGGCAATGAGCTTAGCTGAGGTATGTCGCAGAGGCACCGCCTCCGGATACCGAGTGGCATAGTCGAGAACTACCAGAATGTGTTGGTGGCCCCTAGCAGACTTTGGTACAGGCCCAATTAAATCCATAGCAATTCGCTCAAACGGTACTTCAATAATTGGCAGAGGTACCAGAGGACTACGGAAATGTGGCTGGGGGCTAGTTACCTGACAGGTTGGACAGGACTTACAATAATTTTCTACTTCCTTGAACACACTGGGCCAATAAAACCGCTGCAGTATGCGGTCCTGGGTTTTCTGCCACCCCAGGTGTCCCCAAGAACATGTTGGTGGGCAAGCTCCATGACAAGCTTGCGATACGCTGTGGGCACCACCAACTGTTCAACAGGTTCACCTCGGATTTGGTTCACCCGATACAACATATCCTGCAGAACAATAAATCGTGGGAACATTAATTCAGCCCCTGGTTTCTGGGGTTTACCATCAATTTCCAGCACATTCTCCCAGGCCCTGGTTAGGGTTTGGTCCCGGTGTTGTGCGGTCCCAAAATTTTCCCCGGAGACATTGAGGTCTGCCAACTCAGGTCCCGGTGGCAAGTCCTCCGTGTCTCCCACCATTACACTCAGTGGGGTTGTCTCCCCACTACCGCTGCAGCAGTGGTCACCCCTACCGCTGGCCCTTCAGACTCGGGCTCCCAGGGTTCTGGCCTTCCAGGGGTATCAGGCCACTCTGCTAGGGTTACCCCTGTCTCAGGGCTATTAGTCACTTTCATCTCAGGCCACAGTGACGGAAAACCAGGGAAGTCTCTCCCAATTATTAGTTCATAGGGCAGCTTTGTGGAGATCGCCACTTCACAAGTCCAGGTGCCGACCGCCGTGGACAGAGACATTACAGCAGTGGGATAGTCCTTTAAGTCTCCGTGTATGCACACCACACCCACTGTCCGGCCCGTATACTGGGTGGGCTGTACCAGGGCAGCACTTACCAGGGTTACCAGGCTCCCTGAGTCCAACAGCGCCACTGCCAGGTTATCCCCGACTTGCACCTGGCACAGATGACGATTGTCTATTGTCCCGGGATGCCGGTCGCACACAGTCTCCGGGCATACATGGAAGCCCGGTACCCATAATTAGTCTCCATGGGTTCCCCCACTGTGGACAGTTGGCCCTTATGTGTCCAGGCTCCCGACACTGCCAGCAGACCACTGGGGACGGATCTGCAAGAGGTACATCCCGGGCGGGTTTGGCCGGCCGCCGGACTGGGGTGGAGATTTCCGGGTTTGACTGGCCCCTCCCAAAAGAACCCCCTGCAGGTTTCTGGTGGCCTCATATCGCTCCACCAGGTCGACCATCTCAAGGGCATTGGTGGGGGATACCTGGCCGATCCAGTGTTGAAGGGGGTAAGGCAAGGCCCTCCAAAACATGTCAGCCAGCAGCCGGTCCAGCATAGCAGTCGGACTTAGAACCTCAGGCTGCAGCCATTTTTGCAACCTGTGCAGCAACTCATAGTACTGCGGCCTGGCGGGTTCAGCCACTTTGAAGTCCCACTGGTGGACCCGCTGAGCCCGGACCAACACGTTTACCCCCAGTCTGGCCAGGATCTCCCCTTCACCGTGGAATAGTCAGCAGCCTGGTCGTCTGCCAAATCAAAAAACTTGCTGGGGTCCGGATGCCAGGAACGGAGCAACCACCTCGGCCCACTGGTCACGGGGTAACTTTTCCCTCACGGCGACCTTCTCAAAAACCGCCAGGTACGTCTCAACGCCGTCTGCGGGGTCATTTTTGGGATCGCCGCACGGACCGCTTCCGGGCATCATGGACGTGGTGGGACGCTCCTGCCGCCTGTAACGCCATCACATGTTGTAGCAGTAGTTGGTTGGTCTCCCGCTGCTGCACGTTAGCCTCTATGAGAGCCTTCACAGCAGCCTCCATGTTGCCAGAAACTCCTGCTTGCAGCTTTGCTGGCTTAATATATTCCATGCACTTTAGAAAAACAAAACTTCGGCGTTCACGCCAGCCTCACTGCGCATGCCCGCATCCGACACCAAATGTGGGGAGTCGCTCTGGTAGACAGCGGTGCGGGTGCAGTTTAGAGGCAAAACAAGTAGTCCAGATTGTGCAACAAACAGTGTTTTATTCACACTTGCACACCATAAATGAAAAACAGTCTCTTTGGTGACAGTTCACACACAACGGAAATAACGTGGCAAAACAAAAACAGGCCAACACAGGTTCAGTCACCTGGGAGGTGTAGGTGCAGGTTCGCACCACGCTGTCGGCCCAGCCGCAGGAGAATCCAGCTTCAGGTAGCCAGGAACAAAACACCTCCTTGCTGAGCTCTTTCCTCCAGGACAGAGAACTCCTCAGCCCTGTTAGCAGCTCCAGGATAATCACAGCCTCCAGCTGCTGAGCTGGCTGAGCTTTTAAACCCAGCCCAAAACCAGGACTGGGTCGTGGGGAGCAGCCACCCACCCTACACTTTAGCTGCTCCCGGTAAGAGCCGGCCCGGATCGGCTTTGCAGCCATGCTATTTAAACTCTGTCAGTAGCACTAGCTGCTGCTGACATCAACAAAAACGGGCTCTTACCTCACCGAGGCTATGAACCTCGGTGACACATACCTGCCATCCACGACGGCACCCTGCACCTTACCACAGGATATAAACTGTTTTGAATGGTCTGACATGACACTTGTGTGCCTCTCACCTGCCTTAAAGGGCTTCTGTCACCCCCACTGACGAATTTTCACTAGCTGACATTAGCTACTTGCTAATGTCAGCTGAGTTCAAACATATGTTTAATATCTTTTTTTCTGTTTGCAATCTTCTTAAAAACTTACTTTTGTCATATGTAAATTAGCTTCACTACCAGCAAGTTGGGCGGGTACTTGCTGGTAGCCGCCGCATCTTCATGGCCTTGGAACGCCCTCTTCTTTTGATAGACAGGGCCAGCGCTCTCCTCCTCCCGCTGGCCCTGTCTGCAGCTGCAATCCCGCGCCTGCGCCGTATCGGTCTTTAGTCGGCGCAGGCGCTCTGAGCGAGGACGCTCGCTTAGGCGCTCCGTCCTCAGTGCGCCTGCGCCCGATGGCGTCAGCGCTACACCCGGAAGAAGAACGCCGGCATCGCCTGCTCTTTACCAGGGATGCCGGCGTCTTCTCTTCCGGTGTAGCGCTGACGTCATCGGCGCACTGAGGACGGAGCGCCTAGCGAGCGTCCTTCACTCAGAGCGCCTGCGCCGACTAAAGACCGATACGGCGCAGGCGCGGGATTGCAGCTGCAGACAGGGCCAGCGGGAGGAGGAGAGCGCGCTGGCCCTGTCTATCAAAAGAAGAGGGGGCGTTCCAAGGCCATGAAGATGCGGCGGCTACCAGCAAGTACCTGCCCAACTTGCTGGTAGCGAAGCTAATTTACATATGACAAAAGTAAGTTTTTAAGAAGATTGCAAACAGAAAAAAAGATATTAAACATATGTTTGAACTCAGCTGACATTAGCAAGTAGCTAATGTCAGCTAGTGAAAATTCGTCAGTGGGGGTGACAGAAGCCCTTTAAATGTGCCTGGAGTTGTGTGGCATCCATCATCCAGTTCCGTAGGGCATTACTCACAATGAAGCAGTCATCAGTGTGGGATGTAGCCAGAGGACGTCCAGTTCTATGCCTTTCTATGACTCTTCCAGTATCTCTGTATCTCTGTTGCAACCTGCTGATGACACTCTGCGACACTCTAAGCTCAGTGTCTACTTCCATCTGAAGCAGGAAATTTATTCGGCGAAACGCCTGTTGTGAATTTTCCCGGTAAGCTCCTTGTTAGAGAGCAGCAAGTTGTGCAAAAAGTACTCAAACATTGAACAGTTGGATATGTGCATTCAAATGTCTAGAAGGTGACATTAAGTTCACCTGTAAAGGATTTTGGGTTCATCCTGAAATTTCACCCACAAGCCTAGCAGTCACTAGCAGTCACTTAGCCTCTACTCGAGCAGTCTGAAGCTTGTGTAGAGACGTCAGGGAGAGTACGTTTTTGAGCCAACTCAAAAAAACTTTTTAGAGAGTGAGTTTAAGAAAAAGGGCTCTCTCTTTTTTGAGGTGAGTGCCATATTTAATGAGAATGCCAAGCCAGTTTTCCTTTACACCAGTTTTGATAAATCTCCCTCCTTGTATTCTTTAAAGTGAGATTCTTGAAAGTATATGATGACTTTTGACAATGAAAGTTATGAAGAACCTCGAGCCCGTTTTTCAAAAGTGTTCAGACCTTGCACATTTAAGTAACTAGTGAGTGATGGCATTGAAGACCAAGGATATGGTAACCACCAAACCACCAACTAAAAAAAAAAAGGAGGGGGGGGGTGTTGCGAGGAAGGAAAGAAAAGCTAGGAGAAAGGAAAAAAAAAATAAACACAAAAGAAACAGCAGTATAAAACAGTAAGACTGCAAAGTACTCTACAGAGAGAACAAGTTGGCAGAGAGAGTAACTTGGGACAATCAGTCCCAAGTGAGTGTCTCAGACTAGGTGGGGGAAGTAACAGCCAGGAGAGGGAGCTAGCTGCAGTCCCTAAAACACAACTAAGCAAAAGAACAAGATGAGAGAAACAGGCCTAACAAGGTAAGACAATAGAAGGGCAGAGAGATATAGGTCATTTCAAGTGGCAGCTGCTAACATAGAACCAGAGGAACGGCCAGTAGAGCGCATGTTTCTTCTGTGGGGAGCCTTAGGAGGGAGTCTAGAACCTTCATCAGCAGATTTCTGAAAGGGTACCAGTTGTTCAAATGAATTGGATGAGGAAGGCAGCCGAGAGGGCTATTTGCCCATAGATATAGATGGAAGATCTGGGTCTTGAAGGAAGCATGGAAGATCCTCAGCTGCACGGACAATAGAAGAACATCCTTTGTGACCAGCAATTAAAGCAAAATGGTACCCCCAATGGTATGGGATTCCTTTATTGTGTAGTAGATCCAGAAGTGGTGTCATAGCAGCATGTTATGCTAAAGTATATTGGGAAAGATCCTGTAGAAGGAGCCCCTTCATGAGAAACGGAAGGCTGCTGATGGGCTTTAGCCAAGATCTGTTCTTTAATAGTGTAGAAATTAACCCTGCAAATAACATTGTGGGGTCTGGAGCCATCAGCGTTGGAGACTCTGAGAGCTCTGTGAGTCAAGGGGCAACCCAGTGTGTAGTCAAGGGGCAATGTCTGTAGTCAAGGGGCAACCCAGTGTGTTGAATATCGCCAAGACATTTGGGAGGAAATCAGAACTAGAGATGGTCTCAGGGAGTCCCCATATGTGTATATTATTACGATGGCTGTTGCTGTAAGGCATATATTTGAGCCGAGTGAATCTGAAATGTTTATTGTAAAGATAAGCAGTTTTGACTTGGTTTTGTAATACAGAGTCCACTCTGTCAGTGAGGGAGGACAAATCTGCATGGATGAGAGAATGAGTGAATTCTCTTTTGCATTCTTGAAGGATGTTTGCAGCAAAATAAGCGAAATCTTCCTTAGAAGAGAGAGAATATATGAGAGAACAAAGGTCTGCTAGGGTAGGCTGGAATCCTACACAGAGCAAGAAACAGGCGGCAGATGTGAAGAGGTGGAAGTCAGATTGCTCCTTTATGAACCAAATGGGTGCTCTGCAGGGATGGGGTCAGTGGAAGTGGAAATAGAGAGAGAAAAAGCCCCATATAATATAGGAGTACGAGAATACCCCCAAGAAGAGCCAGTGGACCATTGAGGAGATGCCTCCAGGGGTAACCTGGGGGATCCTGGAGAGGAATATGTCCCAGCTGCAGCACTGGCTAGGCCCAGGACAGGAGGCCATGACTCAGGCATCCATGCCTCTGGCAGGTAAGCCACCACAACAGTTATCAGGGGAGACACAGAGAGGAATTGACATCCTCACAAAGCAGATGAAGAGGCAGCAGAGGTTGGTGATGGTAAGGATGCAGGCTGTGAGTAGGCCGCCACAGTGCCATCTTCGGAGTTCACTGCACAGTCATTGAGTTCCACATCTAGAGAGGATGATTAGTGAGTGAAATCATTTATCTTGCCCTTAGAGGAAGTAAGGGGAGCTGAGTGTCTTGCTCTACCCTTTTTCGCTGTTTTACCCAGGCTCTGTAGCAGTAAAAGAAAATTTACTCTTACTGGTAAATGGATTTCCCATTAACCTCCACAACGGAACTGACAGGAGGGTAACCGCCTCTCAAGGGACAGAAAACAGCGTAGACGCTACAAATAAAAAGGGCCTTCTCCTCTTCATCAGTTCAGTGACAGAAAATTCAGAGAGATGCACAACAATACAATATGTACAACAAAGTGTATAATAATGTCCAATCTCAACAAAATTATTATTATTTTTTTTTCCTTTTTCTAAAATCAATAATTTTGTCCCCCCGCGTCAGTGCTACTGTCGAGGTTAACAGGAAAACCAATTACCAGTAAGAGAAATGTTCATCTTTCTGCAACACCTCCACACCGGCACTGACAGGAGGATATTTAGAGTAATTCCCTTAGGGTGGGACTGCCACAGACAGGACTTTGCGCCAGAGACTAAATCTTCATTAGCCAGAAGGTTGAGGTAGTGTAGTGTTTAAAAAATGTAGACGGATTTTACCAAGTCACAGCTACAGATCAGTTCAAGAGCTATGTTAGTTTTACTTGCTGCATGACCTTTGTTTGGACCCTGATACTGAAGGAGAAGGTTGTCAGATTTTCTAAAAGACACCGTAACACGCAGATATTTCAGGATACATCTGCAAGAAGAATTAAACTTTTCCTCTTGCTCTGATTTTGGTTGCTCACAAAAAGACAGTACAGAGAGTTCCTGCTAACAATAAAATCTTGACATGACCATAGGAAGAAATGCAGGGGAATGTTTTAAGATTACTCTTTTTCTACGAACCAGCAGGTGTTAACTCACTGTGCCACGTGTCCTACCTCCTCTAAGGGCGTTGTCTAAGTGACCCCTCGATCTTCACAGTACCCCTGATGGTGGGCACAGATTTTACCAAGGGGAACAGCAGGTCGCTACCTCTTGAGGAGGATTGGCACACGAGGCAGCTGGTCCAGGCGGACCAGGAGGTACCTGAGCGAGGTACCAAAGGTACAGGTGTTGTCAGCAGGCTAAGTCGTAACCAGGAGCAACAGTGCAGGACCGAAGGATGAGGCAGAGGCGAAGTCAAACAGGCAACAGGTCAGGGCAGGTGGCACAGGTACAGGTCAGGCAATCCGGATCAGGAACAGGAGAGTCAAGGCAAGCAGGTAGGGATCAAATAGGTAGCACAGTCCAGGAAAACAAGTATGAGTCAGGAACCTTAACGGGATACAAGGACCTTGACACTGAGGCATCTGTGAAGGGGGCTGAACCACTTATATATGTGCAGGAGGGCTAGGATTGGTCAACAAGGTCACATGATCCAACCCATAAAGCACAGGAAGTGACACACACTGGCCATTAAGGAAATACTGCAGAAAACAGGCAGCAAGCATGCTGTGGCAAGGGCTGAAAGGAAACACTGGCAGCTGATCACCCCTGTAAACGACGCCTGGGACCGTGACGGTGAGCAGGGAATCAGAGGCGCACAGCAGCCATTGTTACATCTTTCTTCCAGAAATCTTACATAAGGTGGCATGCTGTGATAACTGCCAAAAGAAAGGTTGTCTTATATGTGAGCAGTTTCAAAGATATGTCCAACATTGGTTCAAACAGTAAATCAATGAGAACTGTAAGTACCACATTTAAGTCCCAAGGGGGAACTGAGGAACAAAGAGATGGACATAGACGGCCCACAGCTCTTATAAACCGACTTATAAGTTTCACATCTGCCAACTTTACACCCAAAAATGCGCTAAGAGCACATATCTGTCCCCTCAGGATGCTAACCCTGAGACATACTGTAGGTCCAAGCGTGCTTCCAATAGTTCTAGCATGATGGGTATTTCTGTTGGTTTTGGAGGATCTTATCTTTCCCCTACAAAGTTCAGAAATGTTTCCAGTTTCTGTGGTGAATATTAGATGTGATATTTTTCCCTACCATTTAGGAGAGTGGCAATCACTTTATTGGAAAGACCTCTGTTTCTTAAAAGGGCAGTTTCAGTCTTTATGCTGTCAGTTTTAACTGCCTAACCCCAGTTATAGGATGGGACCCTGGTTGAACAGATTTGGAACTGAAGGGAGAGTCCAGACGTCTCCTGCCATTAACTTTAGGAGAAGAGGGAATCACGATCTTATTGGCCAATATGGGGCTACCGCAATAAGTTGCTCTTGCTCCTCCAGAATCTTTGTGATCAACTTTGGGATTAACGCAAAAGGAGGGAAAGCTTATAGCAGACCTTCTGCCCAAGGTACTAAGTAGAACCTGTAGAAGTCTGTTCTGGGTTGAGAGAGAGAAGAAATTCTTTACCTAATCATTCTCTCTTGTGGCAAACAAATCTAATATCGGCATACCTCATCTCTGAGTTATCTGAAAAAAATATTCTCTTCAGGGATGACTCCCCCTACCTCAAAGTGTGTCTGCTGAGGATGCCCACCATCTTGTTTTCTTTTCATCCGGGGTAAACTGCAGATAAGGGGGGCAGATTGTCTTCATAAAAAGATTCTGGCTGCAAAAGAGGCCAGGGGCTTGCTCCTTGTACCACTCTGATGATTGATATACAGTGGATATAAAAAGTCTACACACCCCTGTTAAAATGTCAGGTTTCTGTGCTGTAAAAAAAATTAGACAAAGATAAATCATTTCAGAACTTTCTCTACCTTTAATGTGACCAATAAACTGTACAACTTAATTGAAAAACAAACTGAAATCTTTTAGGTAGGCGGAAGAAAAAATAAAAAAATTAAATAATATGGTTGCATACGTGGAGCTCCAAACCCCTGACGAAGCCGCATTGCGGCGAAACATGTCGGATGAAGGAGTGTAAGGCGCGGCATTTTAGGCAGGAATGGAGGGCTAATGCGGCCCATGAATGTGTGTGACCACCACTGTTTGTTTAGGGGCAGATATCTTAGGCCTGTGAGACACCTAACAGAGAGATAGCTCTCAGGGACATGAATTAAATGTAGTGTGCTGGTACTGAGCCGCAGTTCCTACACAACAGAACTGAGTAGTGCTCTTGGTCTGAATGTGAATCGACTGTATGTGATTTACACTAATCATACAATCCTATTACCATTGGCAATAAGTGCCACGAGTTTGTGCGAGATTGAGTGCGATACTTACCAATTCTAGTGTCATAATTCCAACGGAAATAGACACCATTAAGAGTGTGAATGAGAAATAAATTCCCACTCCTAACTGTACCACAGAGTGGCCAGCAGAGACTTAATAATAGTTGTGTCAGCTCAAATAAAATTAATAACATTGCCAGCACTCCCAGCAAGATAACACTCAATGGTAGCAACCTAGGTTGCACCTAATTGTGCACCAATGAACTCCTAGTTTTGCACAGCAGTACCACACATGCAAACTACACCTGATCCTTAATTTAGCCTAGTTATCCTCAGGTTTGCGCCCTGCCCCCATGCAATAAACAAATGGTCTATGTAGTGTGAGGTGGCACCAATTGCAAGTGAGGAACCGTCACCCCCTCCTCATTCCTGATAGTTTTAACCTATCCCTGTAGGTCTTGTGATTTTAGATCCCTACAGGGATCTTTGTCGGTCCACTGACCGAATTGAGTATTTGTACAGTTTATAGGTCACATTAAAGGTGGAAAAAGTTCTGAAATGATTTATCTTTGTCTAATTTTTTTACAGCACAGAAAGCTGACATTTTAACAGGGGTGTGTAGACATTTTAGATCCACTGTATGCCACTGTGGTCATTTTTTCCGACAGAATCTTCACACTTTTGGATCTTACTGAATTTTTCTAGCTTCTTCAGGGCACACAGAACTGCTGTCAGTTCTCTCAAGTTTGCCTCACTCATCTGTTTGTTCCATGTTCCCTGGATTACTGTATGAGTTCCCCATCCCCTGCTGCTGGCCTCGGTAGCTGATTAATTATTCTCTATAGTACCCCCTTCTGAAGGTACCTCCTTATTAGCCACCACCTGAGGGAATTTGTTTTACAAATCCTGGAACTATAACTTTTTTGTCCAGGGAGTTTCTTGTTTTGTCCCATGAAGTTAGAAGATTGTAGAATTCTAGAATGGGCCTGAGCCATCTTACTGAGGGGATAGTAGACGTAAGTAGCCACAAAATCATCATGATGTTCCTTATCGATGAGGTTCTGACTCGTCAAAACACTAGAATCTTCCTGATCAATGATTCAGTTTTTTTCCTGGGAAAAAAAGAGTAAAGTTGACTAGAATCCAGAAGGACTCCTAAAATAACTTTTTTGCTGACTTAGTGTTAGGTCAGATTTTTCTAGATTTATCAGCCAGCCCAGGTATGGGAATTTCAATTCCACAACCTGAAGATGATCCTGCAGAATACTTTCCGATAAAGACACCAGTAAGACGTCATTGAAGTCACCTCCTTTTCCAATGTCAGTTGCTTTTGTATATTGGAAAGGGGATACTTTATTAAAAACCTGTCTGGGGGCCGGCTAATAAATTCTATTTTGTATCCTTGAAGAACTGAAGAACCCATGGAAGGTGGAAGGCACTTAGTCTGCCCCCCCTTACAGCAAGATTGGAGTCATTGAGATTTTTTGGCAGAGTTGTCCGGATTAAACAAAAATCCTTTCCCTCTGCCCCTGTAGGACAGCCATCTATTGCTTGAATCCTTTCTCTTTTGATTCTACCTGACCCTACATTAGGGTTGGGCGATATCAAAAATATTGCCACGATAACGATATTAAGAAATTTATCGCGATAACGATATATATCACAATAAATGCCCATTTAGAAGAAAAAAACACTTGGAGACATTATACTGTATGGGGGCAGCACAAGGAGACGTTATACTGTATGGGGGCAGCCACAAGGAGACGTTATACTGTATGGGGGCAACGCAAGGAGACGTTATACTGTATGGGGGCAGCCACAAGGAGACATTATACTGTATGGGGGCAGCGCAAGGAGACAATATACTGTATGGGGGCAGCCACAAGGAGACGTTATACTGTATGGGGGCAGCGCAAGGAGACGTTATACTGTATGGGGGCAGCCACAAGGAGACGTTATACTGTATGGGGGCAGCCACAAGGAGACGTTATACTGTATGGGGGCAGCGGCAGCTACAAGGAGACATCATCCACAGATCCACTCCCCCCTTAAGTGCCATCCACAAACCCCCCTTAAGTTCCATCCACAGATCCCTCCCCCTTAAGTGCCATCCACAGATCCCCCCCCCTTAAGTGCCATCCACAGATCCCCCCCCTTAAGTGCCATCCACAGATCCCCCCCCATCCAGTGTCATCCACAGATCCCCCCATTCAGTGTCAACCACAGATCCCCCCTCTCAGTGTCATCCACAGATTCCCCCCCCTCAGTGTCATCCACAGATTCCCCCCCTCTCAGTGTCATCCACAGATCCCCCCCATTCAGTGTCATCCACAGATTCCCCCCCCTCTCAGTGTCATCCACAGATCCCCCCTCTCAGTGTCATCCACAGATTCCCCCCTCTAGTGTCATCCACAGATTCCCCCCTCAGTGTCATCCACAGATTCCCCCATCCAGTGTCATCCACAGATTCCCCCATCCAGTGTCATCCACAGATTCCCCCATCCAGTGTCATCCACAGATTCCCCCCATCCAGTGTCATCCACAGATTTCCCCCTCCCAGCCCAGCACCGTTGTAGGTAATTATTATTCACTTCACTTGCCTGAGAAGAGAAGCGCGCTGAGCTGCATAGAACACCCTCCCCTGAATATGTAATCTGAGCCGAGAGCAGGGAGCAGAGCAGAGCGACACACCCCCAGAAATCAGCTGCTTAATGTTTTTTCATGACTTAATGCTTTTTCATGGTACACCGGAAGACTCACACAGGCGCACTGGCAGGCGCATGTGCACTTTAATGCCTCTGCCAGTGCGCCTGTGTGAGTCTTCCGGCGGATCCAGGGGGGGATCCAGGGGGGGAGAGAGGCAAGGGGCAATTGCACCCCCCGAGAATGTGGGCAGCAATGCGCCGGGTAGGAGGAAGCGGAGCCAGGGACGCAGGAGCCGGCAATGATTTTTAATGTGCGGCGGCCGGCGGGTGGTGAGTGAGGAAGGCGCCGCAGACAGAGCGCATGATGTCACAGAATACCGCGATTATTAGAAAACAGTGATATCGCAATATCGCTGTTTTCTAATATCGCGGTATATCGTAGCTACCGGTTTATTGCCCAACCCTACCCTACATTGGTCATGAAAGGAACGCCTTTGTTAAAAGAATCACGATTCAGATGGAAACCCCTTTATTTAATCAGAAACCTTCTCTAAGATGTCATCTAAGGCTGAACCAAATAACCTATCCCCCTCACATGGGAAGGAACAAAGCTTACATTTGGACCATTTGAAAGTGCTGCCATCCTAGATGATAATCTTACCAGGTTCGCAGAAGCATCTGCCCTAAAGTTTACGGCCTGCTTTAAAACAGAGAGAAGAAATGATCTCCTCCCTACGGTTGCCCGCTGCAAGATGATTGTCAAGCTGATCTAACCATACAGAAGAGATCTTGCAGTACAAGTAGCGGCTATGCTTGGTCATAACATAGCAGTACTTGCCTCCCAGGTCCTTTTTAACAGACCCTCGCACCTTTTGTCCATAGGAGAATCGCATGAAAGGGAACCCACGAGGAACACAGTTTAGTGGACAGTTCCCTACTCCATAGTGCATTACATTACAAGCAAGGAGAGACTTCCTCCTGGAGGAGACTTACTGGGCTAATGGCTCTTGCAGGATCCACAGGGAGAGATCCGGCGGTACACCAGGGGCTGACATGCTGAAGAACAAACAGACACAGCCAAACTCCTCTTCATGTTGCATGTGCCTCTCTTTATTCCTGTGCACGCCTCCAGTGCAGAGTCGCAGACTCCTAACTCGGAAGTGAGCACACTCCAAGACCGGAAGCGCATGACTGAGACAAGCTGTCCGCCCAGGGCTGCCTTGTTACATCAAGGGCTTACACCAAGGACAGATAGGGAGAATGCTTATACCACCAGGGCACCCTGTCCTCTACCCAGCCCTCCCAGAAACCTGAATAATAGATGTAAGATGAGCTTCACACATACCTCAAAAGACAGGAAACAGAACTGGAGTAATTCACCAGGGAAGAAGCAGCGCTTACAGACCGTTTGTCCTCTCTCTTCCATAGCTGGCCACATCCCCTCCAGAACTGACATTTTAAACAATTGCCTTGAAATAAAAAAAATAAAAATGAACAGCTCGGAGGGGGCGTGGCCTGCTGCCGTGCAAGATGGCTGCCTAGAAGAAGAGCTCCGCTAACACAGCAGCGACAAAATAGCACTCAGCTCTTGAATCGCACCAATTTCCGACTCTGGCATCGCGCTAACACCCGCAATCCCCATGTCACAACCATCCATGATGACGAGGGGCAAAGGATCTGTTAAAGCTCAGCTTCTTTTTTGAGAAGGAGCGCACAAGATGGCGAAGGCTGCACTCACTCCTCATCAACGAGACAGGAAGCGCAGCCACTCGACACTGCAGCACATGGTGAAGGTACAGAGCCTCCCCCCTAATCCCAAACACTTACAGCGAATGCACTGGCTGGAGCTGGCAGCTCCCCAGCCTCCCCCCTCCATGACAGCCCTGGGAAGAGCCCCAGACACATAGAACACGCGCTCAGGCCGCATACTGCGCCCACTAGCAACTACCAGAATACGCAGCTCCTCCAGCAAAAGCCGCATAAAGCCCCTAACATTTCTATCTCACCTCCCACTTGTAACCAGGGATATCCCAACTTCACACTACAAGATTTCCCTACCTCAGATATGCCAGACTCAGGGTCCCTCTTAAAGGACATGCTGTTAGCACTTAACAGATCTATGCAAGACAACATCGCCTCGCTTCTTAACCCTCTGCAGACCTCCATATCAGATTTAGAGGGTAGAATGTCTCTAGCTGAAAAAAAACTGGGTGATGTCGCATCCTCATATAACCAACTTATTGATGCTCACAATTACCTCACAGATGAAATTGAGATAATAAGCATAAGCTGGTTGACCTTGAAGACAGGTCATGCCGAAACAATGTTAAAATTAGAGGGATCCCCGAGGACGTCCAGCCGCAAGAACTGCGATACATAGAGTGGCACATCCCAAACATCTTCTTACTACCACGTGTAGAGATGTCCTATCCAGGATCCATTTTTTCAGATAAGAGTCACTTCTCCAGGCCAGCAGAAACAGAAGTACTTTACCATCCCCTTATGAAGATATCAAGCAATTTGCCAACCGATCTGCAGCAACCCTGCAGCAAAGAAGAACCCCAGACCCCATAACTGCAGCCCTGCGTGATCATACCATGCCTTATAGATGGGGATTCCCCACAAAGATTCTAATCCAACATAGAAGTGCCCTAAAATCCATCTCTACCCATCTACCTACCCATTTTTCCTTCCTTCTGACAGATCAGAAGAAGGGTTAAATAAATGATGATGTCATCCAAGCCAAAAATGCGAAATAGCGGCCCAGTCATGAAGTGGGGAGGGTGGGAACAGCATAAGAAGTCCACAGAGTGGCCCTATGACATAGTGGTGAGGTGGAAGCAGCATGAGGAGACCACAGAGTGGCTCAATGCCAGAGTATGGAGGTGGTGGCATCATCAAGAGGCCACAGAGTGGGACAAAGACAGAGTGTGGAGGTGGCGGTAGCATCATCAGGAGGAGGCCACAGAGTGGCTCAATGCCAGAGTCTGGAGGTGGCGGCAGCATCATCAGGAGGCCACAGAGTCGGACAAAGACAGAGTGTGGAGGTGGCGGCAGCAGCATCAGAAGGAGGTCACAGGGTGGCACAATGACAGAGTGTGGAGGTGGCAGCAGCATCATCAGGAGGTCACAGAGTGTCACAATGACAGAGTCTAGAGGAGGCGGCAGCATCATCAGGAGGCCACAGAGTGGGACAAAGACAGAGTCTGGAGGTGGCGGCAGCAGCATCAGAAGGAGGTCACAGGGTGGCACAATGACTGATTCTGGAGGTGGCGGCAGCATGAGGAGGCCACAGAGTGGCACAAAGACAGAGTCTGGAGATGGCAGCAGCAGGAGGCCACAGGATGGCACAATGACTGAGCGTGTAGGTGGCAGCATCATCAAAAGGTCACAGAGTGGCACAATGACAGAGTGTGGAGGTGGCAGCAGCATCATCAGGATGTCACAGAGTGGCACAATGACAGAATGTAGAGGGGGCGGCGGCAGCAGCATTAGGACAAGGCCACAGGGGGGCACAATGACAGAGTCTGGAGATGGCGTCAGCATCAGGAGTCTTTCAATACAGCACAATACAGATGTATTGTGAACAGGGATCAGACCCTGAAATCTTGAAGTCCCATAGTGGGACAAAACCTAAAGTGAAAAAAGAAGTTAAAAAAATAAAGTTTAAAAAAAAATTAAAAGTTTCAAGTAAAAAAAAAAGGGCCCATTTCCCAAAATAAAGTACAAAAAAATTGTAAAAAATAGGAAAAAAAAGAAAAGTAGACTTATTAGGTATTGCCGTGTCCGTATCGACTGGCTCTATAAAAATGCCACATGACCTAACCCCTAAAAGCGATCAAAAATGTATATGCCCCCCAAAATAGTACCAATCTAACCGTCACCTCATCCCGCAAAAAATTAGCCCCTACACTAGACAATCGCCCAAAAAATAAAAAAAACTATGGCTCTCAGACTATGGAGACACTAAAATATGTTTTGTTTTGTTTTAAAAGTGATGTTATTGTGTAAAACATAAATAAATAAAAAGAAAGTAGACATATTAGGTATCACCGCATTCGTAAGAACCTGCTGTATAAAAATATCACATGAAATAACCTTTCAGATGAACACCGAAAAAAAGTGTAAAAAAAGCAATTTTTTATCACCTTACATCACAAAAAGTGTAATACCAAGCAATCAAAAAGTCATACACACCCCAAAATCATACCGATTAAACCGTCATCTCATTCTGCAAAAAATGAGACCCTAACTAAGACAATCGCCCAAAGAATATAAAAACTATGGCTCTCAGACTATGGAGATACTAAAACATGATTTTTTTTTTGTTTCAAAAATGATATTATTGTGTAAAACCTAAATAAGTAAAAAAAAGTATACATATTGGGTATTGCGACGTCCGTAATGACCTGCTCTATAAAAATACCACATGACCTAAACCCTCAGGTGAACACCGTAAAAAAAAAAAGGTGTCAAAAAAGCTATTTTTTTGTCCCCTTACATCAGAAAGGGTGTAATACCAAGCGATCAAAAAGTCATACACACCCCAAAATAATGCCAATCAAACCGTCATCTCATTCTGCAAAAAATGAGACCCTAACTAAGACAATTGGACAAAAAATATAAAAACTATGGCTCTCAGAATATGGAGACACTAAAACATGATTTTTTTTACAGAAATGCTTTATTATGTAAAACTGAAACAAACAACAAAAAAAGTACACATATTTGGTATTGTCGCGTCCGCAACAACCTGCTCTATAAAAATACTACATGATCTAACCTGTCAGATGAATACTGTAAATAACAAAAAATAAAAACTGTGCCAAAACAGCCATTTTTTGTTACCTTGCCTCACAAAAAGTGTAATACAGAGCAACCAAAAATCATATCTACCCTAAAATAGTAGCAATAAAATTGCCACCTTATCATGTAGATTCCAAAATGGGGTCATTTTTTTCGAGTTTCTACTCTAGGGATGCATAAGCGGGGCTTCAAATGTGACATGGTGTTAAAAAAAACAATCCAGCAAAATCTGCCTTCAAAAACTGTATGGCATTCCTTTCCTTCTGTACCCTGCCATGTTCCCGTACAGCAGTTTACGACCACATATAGGGTGTTTCTGTAAACTACAGAATCAGGGCAATAAATATTGAGTTATGTTTGGCTGTTAACCCTTGCTTTGTTACTGAAAAATAATTATTAAAATGGAAAATCTGACAAAAATGTGAAATTCTGAAATCTCATCTCCATTTTCCATTAATTCTTGTGGAACACCTAAAGGGTTAACAAAGCTTGTAAAATCAGTTTTGCATACCTTGAGGGGTGTAGTTTCCAAAATGGGGTTACTTTTGAGTGGTTTCTATTATGTAAGCTCCACAAAGTGACTTCAGACCTAAACTGATCCTTAAAAAGTGGGTTTTGGACATTTTCTGAAAAATTTCAAGATTTGCTTCTAAACTTCTAAGCTTTCTAACATCCCCAAAAAATAAAATAGCATTCCCAATATGATCCAAACATGAAGTAGACATATGGGGAATGTAAAGTAATAACTATTTTTGGAGTTATTACTATCTATTATAAAAGTAGAGAAATTGAAATTTGCTAATTTGCTAATTTTTCCAAAATGAAATTTTTTAACTCCGTTTTAGCACTGTCATGAAGTACAATATGTGACGAGAAAACAATCTCAGAATGGCCTGGATAAGTAAAAGCGTTTTAAAGTTATTACTACATATAGTGACACATGTCAGATTTGCTAAAAATGGCCTGGTCCTTAAGGTGAAAAATGGCTGGGTCCTTAAAGGGGTTCTGCGGGAACATAGAAAATCTTAAAACATAATCTAAAGATCATATAATCTGCTATGGATTCTTACCTTGTAACTGTCAAGCAATTTTACTAACACAATCATACTTTATGCTCCCAGTAAATCCTGTTGTTTACAGCCCTGAACTTCCTGGTAGTGGGAGTGATTTGCTTAGACCAAAACAATTCCCAGAGTTCTGCGCGCCTCCAGTTCAAACCAGTTTGTACACGCCCACTACACCTTTCCTAGTGAAGCCTCAGCCACTCCACCCTGGGCTCTTTCTTCCTGTTTCCTCCCACACAGCTTCAGACTAAGTGGACTCCGCCCACCCCTGCTTCTAAAAACCAGAGTGTGCAGTGTTAGAAAACTCCAGCAGCTGTGTGTCTCCCCTCCATTATGGTATCCAAACACAGTTTATGTTTTAATCCAACTGCTTTCAGAGATAGAGAGCTGACACCCTTATAGTCTGTGGACTTCATGTCTAATCAAATTTTTCTTCTATGTGTAACATACATACTTCACAGCACAAATATGTACACCAGATTATTTCATTATGCAAATAAAATGTAAAGACTAATATTAAAATTAGTAATCTTCAGTATAACTTTAACCCCTTAAGGACGAAGGGCGTACATGTACGCCCTTCGTCCGCACTTTAAAGATGGCGCCCGCTCCCGCACGGAGCGGGCGCATGAGCTGCGGGTAAACGCTTGATTCATCAAGCTGACACCCGCAGCTCATGTCCGCGACCGGCAGCGATGCCGATCGCGGACATTTAACCCCTCAGATGCCGTGGTCAATCCTGACCACGGCATCTGATCAGCGCAAAAACCGAAAGTTTCACTTTCGGTTTTGCTCAGCTCCCTGATGGCCACAAGGGGGCCGGGCATGCATGTAGTACCCTAGGTTTCTGTGAATGAAACCTAGGTTACTACACAGTATTCCTATGGAGCCTATGACTGTAATAGGCTCCATAGGAAATATCGTGATTTTCTCATATATTCCAATGCTATTGCATTGGAATATATGAAATAACAATCTGATGATTGCATCTTATAGTTCCCTATGGGAACTATAAGAAAGTAGTAAAAAAAAAAAAAAGTTTAAAAAATAAAAATTAAATAAAAAAAATATAAAAATTCAAATCACCCCCTTTCCCCAAAATGAAAATAAAATAAATAAAAAAATAAAAAAATTACACATAATGGGTGTCGCAATGTGTGAAAACGCCCATACTATAATAATATTAAAAATATTCACCATACGGTAAACATAAAAACGGAAAGAAAGCGTCCAAATGGCTAATTCGCCATTTTTGGGCGCTTCATTTCCTAAAAAAATGAATAAAAAGTGATCAAAACATCATACGCACCCCATAATGGTATCAATTAAAAGTTCAGATTGCCCCGCAAAAAATGAGCCCCTACACTGCTCCGTACGCATAATTACATAAAAGTTATAGGGGTCAAAACATGGCGACAAAAAATAAAATAAAAAAATTCCCACTTTTAATTTTTTTCACTATCAAAACGCAAGAAAAACTATACATATTAGGTATTGCCGGATTCGTACTGACCTGAAGAATAAAATTAACCAGTCAGTTTTATCGCAAATCGAACGTTGTAATTTAAAAACCCGTAAAACTGTGGTGAAATTGCTTTTTTTTTGCAATTTCACCCCATTTGGAATTTTTTTCCCGTTTCCCACTACATCACATGCAAAAATAAAGGGTAGCGTTAAAAAGTACAACTTGTCCCGCAAAAAATAAGCCGTCATATGGCTATGTGAGCGGAAATATAAAAATGTTATGGCTTTTGGAAGGCAGGGAGCGCAAAACAAAAACGCAAAAATCCCAAAACCCCCGGTCCTTAAGGGGTTAATACTATCAGACATTTCTGTCTGAGCAACGGTAAAACAAAGAAATCACAACAGTGACTAAGAAATTGAAATTCTTCGATATTAGTTTAGAGTTTTTTCCAAATAAGTATTTTCTGAAAGGCAAGAAGTACATTTAAAATCGAGTCTTGTGCTGCCTTATCATTTCCTTTTTGTTTGGCTTAGGCACAGATGCTATATTTGCAGGGAGGTCCAGTCTGGCTGACCTCCATGTTGGGACTGTTTCTTCACGAACTATTCTCATGACTTCCTCTATTATTTCGGTCATAAATTCTTGACTTGTTGGCGCATATAGAGCTTTAATCACCCATGATTTTCTTGCCTTTGAAAACTCAAGTCGATGACGATTGGTGCCACATGGGTCACCTGTACTTACTGCCAACATCCCATCATAAAAAAAATGAATGCGCTTGGGTCGGTACTTGAGGCACACACTATGGTAGGTTTCAAGTTCACCAGTGTGACAGAAGTAATTCAGTTGTTTTATGTCCCGAATAAAGTTCTTGTTCTCAACAATGTCCTGAAGGGTATTAAAGGTAGGAGATTGTGGGAAAAGCCATTTTGTATTTTCGTTAGTTTCTGGGACTATAGGAGGATGTAGACATGAGTTGTAGGAGTCGGGACTACACCACTCATGTACATTCACGACATGGTGCAGTAATGATTTCCATTTTGTTACTAGTTGCTCTCCATCCCCACCGCAGGTTCTCGAGCACCACCACAGGTGGTTTTTAACCACTTCCCGACCGCCTAACGCACAACTGCGTTCTCGCGGCGGTCGGGCTGTTCTGGGGCGCCGCAGATCTGCGTCATCTCGCGAGACGCGAGATTTCCTGTGAACGCGCGCGCACGCGCGCGCGCGTTCACAGTAGCGGGCGTCTCAGGAGTTTAACTACAGCCTGCCAGCGTAGATGCGATATAAATCGCATCAAACAAGTATATCAGACGCTGTTTTGTGAACAGCGTCTGATATAGCTGCTACCTGGTCCTCTGGTGGTCCCATTTGCTGGGATCGACCACCAGAGGACCAGGTAACTATGTAAGTTGCACCAAACACTACACTAACCCCCCACCCCCTCACCTATTAACCCCTTGTTAACCCCTTGATCACCCCATCTAGACCCCTGATCACCCCCTGTCATTGATCACACCCCTTGTAAGGCTCCATTCAGACGTCCAAATGTGTTTTGCGGATCCGTGGATTCACGGATCCGCGGATCAAATCAGCGGATCTGCGGATCCACAGATCCTCAAAACACGGACACCGGCAATGTGCTTTCTGCATTTTGCAGATCCGCACATTGCCAGAACTATATAGAAAATGCTTTTTCTTGTCCGCAGTTGCAGACAAAAATAGGACATGTTCTATATTTTTGCGGAGACGGAAGTGCAGACCCGGAGCGCGGATCCGTAATTCCGGATCCGAGCGGGACAAAGTCTGTCCCCATAGAAATGAATGGGTCCGCAATTCCGTTCCGCAAACAGAATTGCGGACGTGTGAATGGGGCATAAGGGTCCCTTATCACCGCCAGTTAGTTAGCTACTTGTTAGGTAGCTAGCGCCCAGCCCACCGCACCGCAGTCACTGATTTTGGCAGAGATTTTTTCATCCACATTGATTGATGCGAATGAATAAATCTGTGCCGTTCATTTTTTTTTTTCAGCGCAGCGGCTGAGACGGAAAAAAATCTCATTACCAGTATGGTCAATATACGGAGAATCGCAGAAACTCCTAATGCTGGCCATACGTGTAATGACTGCGGAGACCCTCAAATCCCAGGGCAGTACAAACACCTCACATGTGACCCCATTTTAGAAAGAAGACACCCCAAGGTATTCCGTGAGGGGTATGGCGAGTTCATGTAAAATTTTATTTTTGTCACAAGTTAGTGGAATATGAGACTTTGTAAAAAATAAAAATAAAAATCAATTTCCTCTAACTTGTGCCAAAATTTTTTTTTCTGTGAACTCGCCATGCCCCTCACGGAATACCTGAGGTGTCTTCTATCCACAATGGGGTCACTTGTGAGGTATTTATACTGCCCTGGCATTTAGGGGTCCTAAAGCGTGAGAATCCAAATGCGTAAAAATGCCCTGTGAAATCCTAAAGGTACTCATTGGTTTTAGGGCCCCTTTGCGCATCTTGGCTGCAAAAAGTGGCACACATGTGGTATCGCCGTACTCAGGAGAAGTAGGGCAATGTGTTTTGGGGTGTATTTTTATATATACCCATACTTTGTGTGAAATATCTCTGTAAATGACAACTTTTTAAATTTTTTATTCAAAGTTGTCAATTTACAGAGATATTTCTCTCACACAGTATGGTATATGTAAAAATACACCCCAACACTTCTTCACTGTGCTGACGATACCACATGTGTGATACTTTGCAGCCAAATCGCAAGGGCCAAATTAATGAGTAACTTTAGGAGGGCATTTTTACGCATTTTCTTCTCACGCTTTAGGGACCCTAAAATGCCAGGACAGTATAAATACCCCACATGTGACCCCATTTTGGAAAGAAGACACCCCAAGGTATTCGCTGAGGGGCATAGTGAGTCCATGAAAAATTAAACTTTTTGTCAAAAGTTAGCGGAAAGGAGACTTTGTGAGAAAAACTATAAAAAAATCAATTTCCACTAACTTGTGCCAAAAATTTTTTCTATCAACTCGCCATGCCCCTCATGGAATACCTTGGGCTGTCTTCTTTCCAAAATGGGGTCACATGTGGGGTATTTATACTGCCCTGGCATTTTAGGGGCCCTAAAGTGCGAGAAGAAAAATGCGTAAAAATGCCCTCCTAAAAGGTACTCATTGGAATTTGGGCCCCTTTGTGCATCTTGGCTGCAAAAAGTGTCACTTATGTGGTATCGCCGTACTCAGGACAAGTAGGGCAATGTGTTTTGGGGTGTATTTTTACATATACCCATGCTGGGTGAGAGAAATATCTCTGTAAATTGACAACTTTGAATAAAAAAATTTAAAAGTTGTCATTTACAGAGATATTTCTCTCACCCAACATGAGATATATAAAAATACACCCCAAAACACATTGCCCTACTTCTCCTGAGTGCGGTGACCTATGTGTGCACTTGCAGCCAAGATGCAAAGGCCTAATTCAATGAGTACCTTTAGAATTTCACAGGGCATTGTTGCGCATTTGGATTCTCACGCTTTAGGTTCCCTAGAATGCCAGGGCAGTATAAATACCCCACAAGTGACCCCATTGTGGAAAGAAGACACCCCAAGGTATTCTGTGAGGGGCATGGCGAGTTCACAGAAATTTTTTTGGCACAAGTTAGCGGAAATTGATATATATATTTTTTTTTATTTTGTTTTTACAAAGTCTCATATTCCACTAACTTGTGACAAAAAATAACATTTTACATGAACTCACCATACCCCTCACGGAATACCTTGGAGTGTCTTCTTTCTAAAATGGGGTCACATGTGAGGTATTTATACTGCCCTGGCATTTTAGGGGCCCCTAAAGCGTGAGAAGAAGTCTGGAATCCAAATGCGTAAAAATGCCCTGTGAAATACTAAAGGTACTCATTGGTTTTAGGGCCCCTTTGCGCACCCAGGCTGCAAAAAAGTTCCACACATGTGGTATCCCCGTACTCAGGAGAAGTAGCGCAATGTGTTTTGGGGTGTATTTTTATATATACACATGCTGGGTGTGAGAAATATCTCTGTAAATGACAACTTTTTAATTTTTTTATACAAAGTTGTCAGTTTACAGAGATATTTCTCTCACCCAACATGAGTATATGTAAAATACACCCCAACACATTGCCTACTCTCTGAGTACGGCGATACCACATGAGTGACACTTTTGCAGCCTGGAAGTACAAAGAGCCCAAATCAACGAGTACCTTTAGGTTTACATGGCTGCTCACAATTAGCCCGCCCAAAATGCCAGAACAGTAAACACACCCCACAAATGACCCCATTTCGGAAAGTAGACACCCCAAGGTATTCACAGAGGGGCATAGTGAGCCCGTCTGAGATTTTTTTTTGCCAGAAGTTAGCAGAAATGGAAACTTTATTATATATTTTTTTCCTCAGAAAGTGTCATTTTCCGCTAACTTGTGAAAAAAATGAAATGATACATGAACTCACCAAGCCCCTCCGTGAATACTTTGGGGTGTCTTCTATCTAAAATGGTGTGATTTGGGGGTATTTATACTTTCCTGGCATTCTAGCACCTGAAGAAACATGACAGGTGCTCAGAAAGTCAGAGCTGCTTCAAAATGCCGAAATTCACTTTTTGCACCATAGTTTGTAAACGCTATAACTTTTACCCAAACCAATAAATATACGCTTATTGAATTTTTTTATCAAAGACATGTAGAACAATAAATTTAGAGAAAATTTTACATACAAATGTAGTTTTTTGAAAAATTTTACAACAGAAAGTGAAAAATGTCATTTTTTGCAAAAATGTCGTTAAATTTTTATTAATAGCAAAAAAGTAAAAATGTCAGCAACAATGAAATACCACCAAATGAAAGCTCTATTAGTGAGAAGAAAAGGAGGTAAAATTCATTTGGGTGGTAAGTTGCATGACGGAGCAATAAACGGTGAAAGTAGTGTAGTGCGGAATTGTAAAAAGTGGCCTGGTCATTAAGGGTGTTTAAGCTAGGGGGGCTGAAGTGGTTAATTGGTTGTATCCAATTGGTCAAAATTGTACTTTCTTTTTTTTTTGAGGCAGCCAGCACCTTACTTCCAATAGACTTTGCCATATGCCACACATCAAATTGGTGCTTAATAGATTTATAGTTCTCTCGCATTATTTTACGGATTGAAATGTGCCTATCAGTGGCAATTATGTTGATATCAACTCCACTGTTAATCAAATAGTCCACATTTTTTTCAAATGCAATTTTTTCTAGAGAGACTGCCGTGAGTGGAGGAACTATCTGTTCTACAGAAAAAGAAACTTTTCTTGGATTCATAATCCATCAGAGTATAGATGCAGTATTTAGCAGAATACCCGGGCGAATCACACTGCCCATCCCCTATCAAACACAAAGATTTATTTTTCAATTCCTCTAGTACTGCAGTTTGTTCCTTTTTCCATTGTATATCTATTGCCGGAAACAGATATTTCCTTTGATTTTTAAAAAATGTGGATTGGCCGATACATCGCAGCTTCAGAATATCGAAGAATAGTCTAGTCTTTTGAAAACTCAGTCCACTTAAAAGGACAGCTGATGAAATCAATACGTTCCCCAATGGTTGCTTTTTATGTTTTGGTTGTGAATTCCAAAGTTTTACTTCATGTCCGTTAGAACATTTTACTTCGACAGAAACCATACTGCCAGTATAACGCTTCTTGAACGCCACAAGGTTGCCTTGACAATTCTTTTTTGACTGACATTTCACCATCTTTAATAATTTCCTTAATTCACATTCGAATACAACAAATTTTTCCTCTATGGCGTGATTCCAGCAATCAGTGTCTAATTTGACAAAATCGTTTTTATTTTCAATTTCCTCTTCGGATGAGGTGAATACACTATCATCAGGATCATCCTTGCATTTGGAAATATGAAAGCTGTCATCACTGGGGTCTGTAAGTGTGGCGCCCGTTTTCTCAATTGAAAAAAAGGATGGATCCAAAGAACTGTCTACACTGTATGCTACACCGCTGCTGTCAGGAACAGATGAAAAGGGGAAAATACTTTGTTCAATCGGTGATAATGGATTACCTTGCTCGTTTTGAGGTACACAATCAGATGATCCTTCATCAAACCAAGAAAAATGTGTGTAATCATGTTCCTTCAGAAAAGAATCAGAATTACACTAGAATTACACTTTTTTGCATTAAAAGGGGTAGAAGTAGCTATTTTATCTTCACCGGTAAACAAATTATAAATAATGTCTTCTCTATCAATATCCTTCTCAGTAAAATCCAGCTTTCTGGAAATTTTCAATGATGTCCTGTGATTACCATCATCTTCCAAATGCGATGATACTTCACAAGGCCAGTTTTCAGGCTCTACAATTGAAAATGTGGCTTCATGGTCAATCACTTGTGCCAAATTACACTGGACTGTGCGGTGTTTTTTTTGAATCAATGTTTGTGTTTGAACATTTTTCTTGTTTCTATGGTGGTCTGTATTAACCGCAAAGTTTTTTTTATTTATAAAGTGGTCTGTATTTATCCCTTTATCCACTTTTTTAATGAAAACATATGGAGGCGGTTTAGTTAGACCAAATTTTAAATTGTTGGAAGAGGAAGCCTGGTTTGGTAGACTTTGTGGTAATAAAATTGTCTTGGTACTCTGACTTGTGTTTGAAGTAGTGCTGCCTGTTGTCCCTGTTAGTTTGGAAATGTGAAGAGTTTTTATTTTTTTGGGTGGTGGCAGAAGACCAGGATCAACCAGACTGTGTAATTTTTGTGCAGAAGACGTTAGCCTACTTCCGGTTGAGGTATAATTCGATGTAGAAGTAGTTGTGGTTATAATGTTAGAACAAGCCGCATACGATACAGTACAGGTTGTTGTTGTCACAGTTGTACTGCAGGGATTAGGGTTTGCCTCACCTTTCCCCGAACGGAGTTGTTCTTTATTACTGTGCAATTCATTGATTTTCAATTGGTTGAAAACAGTCGGAAAAGCGTCTGCCTTCAGACGACGTCTTTCTTCTGTATAAGTATAGTCTTGTATTGTAAAGTGTAAAGAGCATATTCTGTATACGTCATTTACTTTGCCATATTGAACATTTTGGACCACTGAATCAAGATTATCTTCAAATTGTCCAGTCTGTATAAGCCATTTCCGTATTTTGTGTGGTTGACTTGGGAAGACATGAAGGCTAATATCTGGATCATTTTTATAGCTGCTAGATGTACAGCCCTTTACAATACATGAAGGCATTCTAAATGTAAAATTAAGAACAATATATTTTAATATGTTGCAAAAAAAATTAATTTTAATACTTGGCTTATTAATTTGAAGTATTGCCCCTGCGTGGAGTTCCATGCTTGTACCTTACACGAATTGAAATTTCTGTTGTTTTATTGCTTTCCTCACAACGGATTAATAAAAACAAATTGAACCATAATTTGAAGTATTGAACAGATTTACCTTCTGCTAGAAGACAGGGGTTCCTGTGGATTTATATATTTTACTTGATTTTGTGTTTTACCCAATTTTCCAAAATTGGGTCCGAGATAGACCTAGAAGCACAAGTCGAAAAATAAAATCTAATTTACATCATCAATGTTGAATGCTTTACTATTATTAATATAATAATAATAATAATAATTATTATTATTATT
This sequence comes from Bufotes viridis, assembly GCA_033119425.1. NCBI lineage: Eukaryota > Metazoa > Chordata > Amphibia > Anura > Bufonidae > Bufotes > Bufotes viridis. The sequence continues at coordinate 113,297,364 of CM065594.1, forward strand.
ATTTCTTAGCTAATTTAACCACTTAAGGACCACAGGTTTATACCCCCCTAGTGACCAGGCCCTTTTTTACAAATCCGCACTACACTACTTTCACCGTTTATTGCTCGGTCATACAACTTACCACCCAAATGAATTTTACCTCCTTTTCTTCTCACTAATAGAGCTTTCATTTGGTGGTATTTCATTGCTGCTGACATTTTTACTTTTTTTGCTATTAATAAAAATGTAACGACATTTTTGCAAAAAAATGACATTTTTCACTTTCTGTTGTAAAATTTTTCAAAAAAAACCTACATTTCTACATAAATTTTTCACAAAATGTATTGTTCTACATATCTTTGATAAAAAAAATCCAATAAGTGTATATTTATTGGTTTGGGTAAAAGTTATAGCGTTTACAAACTATGGTGCAAAAAAGTGAATTTCTGCATTTTGAAGCAGCTCTGACTTTCTGAGCACCTGTCATGTTTCTTCAGGTGCTAGAATGTCAGGAAAGCATAAATACCCCCCAAATCACACCATTTTAGATAGAAGACACCCCAAAGTATTCACGGAGGGGCATGGTGAGTTCATGTATCATTTCATTTTTTTTCACAAGTTAGCGGAAAATGACACTTTCTGAGGAAAAAAATAAATAATAAAGTTTCCATTTCTGCTAACTTCTGGCAAAAAAATAAAATCTCGACGGACTTACTATGCCCCTCAGTGAATACCTCAGGGTGTCTACTTTCCGAAATGGGGTCATTTGTGGGGTGTGTTTACTGCTCTGGCATTTTGGGCGGGCTAAATTGTGAGCCGCCATGTAAAGCTAAAGGTACTCGTTGAATTTGGGTCCCTTTATGCATTTAGCTGCAAAGTATCACTCATGTAGTATCGTCGTACTCAGGAGAAGTAGGGCAATGTGTTTGGGGTGTATTTTTACATATACCCATGCTGGGTGAGAGAAATATCTCTGTAAATTGTCAACTTTGTATAAAAAAATTAAAAATTTGTCGCTTACAGAGATATTTCTCACACAAAGTATGGGTATATATAAAAATACACCCCAAAACACATTGCCCTACTTCTCCTGAGTACGGTGATACCACATGAGTGACACTTTTGCAGCCTGGGTGCGCAAAGGGGCCCTAAAACCAATGAGTACCTTTAGGATTTCACAGGGCATTTTTATGCATTTGGATTCCAGACTTCTTCTCATGCTTTAGGGGCCCCTAAAATGCCAGGGCAGTATAAATACCCCACATGTGACCCCATTTTAGAAAGAAGACACCCCAAGGTATTCCGTGAGGGGTATGGTGAGTTCATGTAAAATTTTATTTTTTGTCACAAGTTAGTGTAATATGAGACTTTGTAAAAAAAAAAAAAAAAAAATATCAATTTCCGCTAACTTGTGCCAAAAAAAAAAAATTTCTGTGAACTCGCCATGACCCTCACGGAATACCTTGGGGTGTCTTCTTTCCAAAATAGGGTCACATGTGGGGTATTTATACTGCCCTGGCATTTTAGGGGCCCTAAAGCGTGAGAAGAAAAATGCGGAAAAATGCCCTGTGAAATTCTAAAGGTACTCATTGGAATTAGGGCCCCTTTACGCATTTGGCTGCAAAAAGTGTCACACACGTAGTATCGCCGTACTCAGGAGAAGTAGGGCAATGTGCTTAGGGTGTATTTTACATATACCCATGCTGGGTGAGAGAAATATCTCTGTAAATTGACAACTTTTAAAAAAAAATTATACAAAGTTGTCAGTTTACAGAGATATTTCTTTCACCCAGCATGGGTATATGTAAAAATACACCCCAAAACACATTGCCCTACTTCTCCTGAGTACGGCGATACCATATGAGTGACACTTTTTTGCTGCCTGGGTGCGCAAAGGGGCCCTAATTCTAATGAGTACCTTTTAGGAGGGCATTTTTACGCATTTTTCTTCTCACGCTTTAGGGCCCCTAAAATGCCAGGGCAGTATAAATACCCCATATGTGACCCCATTTTAGAAAGAAGACACCCCAAGGTATTCCGTGAGGGGTATGGTGAGTTCATGTAAAATTTTATTTTTTGTCACAAGTTAGTGTAATATGAGACTTTGTAAAAAAAAAAAAAAAAATATCAATTTCCGCTAACTTGTGCCAAAAAAAAAAAATTTCTGTGAACTCGCCATGACCCTCACGGAATACCTTGGGGTGTCTTCTTTCCAAAATGGGGTCACATGTGGGTATTTATACTGCCCTGGCATTTTAGGGCCTTAAAGCGTGAGAAGAAAAATGCGGAAAAATGCCCTGTGAAATCCTAAAGGTACTCATTGGAATTAGGCCCCTTTAGCATCTTGGCTGCAAAAAGTGTCACACGTGGTATCGCCGTACTCAGGAGAAGTAGGGCAATGTGTTTGGGTGTATTTTACATATACCCATGCTGGGTGAGAGAAATATCTCTGTAAATTGACAACTTTTAAAAAAATTATACAAAGTTGTCAGTTTACAGAGATATTTCTCTCACCCAGCATGGGTATATGTAAAAATACACCCCAAAACACATTGCCCTACTTCTCCTGAGTACGGCGATACCACATGAGTGACACTTTTTGCTGCCTGGGTGCAAAGGGGCCCTAATTCTAATGAGTACCTTTTAGGAGGGCATTTTTACGCATTTTTCTTCTCACGCTTTAGGGCCCCTAAAATGCCAGGGCAGTATAAATACCCACATGTGACCCCATTTTGAAAGAAGACACCCCAGGTATTCCGTGAGGGGCATGGCGAGTTCACAGAAGATTTTTTTGGCACAAGTTAGCGGAAATAGATTTTTATTGTTTTTCTCGCAAAGTCTCCTTTCCGCTAACTTTTGACAAAAGTTAAATTTTTCATGGACTCACCATACCCCTCAGCGAATACCTTGGGGTGTCTTCTTTCCAAAATGGGGTCATTTGTGGGGTGTTTGTACTGTTCTGGCATTTTGGGCGGGCTAAATTGTGAGCAGCCATGTAAAAGCTAAAGGTACTCGTTGAATTTGGGCCCTTTGCGCTCCAGGCTGCAAAAAGTGTCACTCATGTGGTATCGCCGTACTCAGGAGAAGTAGGGCAATGTGTTTTGGGGTGTATTTTTACATATACCCATGTTGGGTGAGAGTAATATCTCTGTAAATTGACAACTTTGTATAAAAAATTAAAAAACACATTGCCCTACTTCTCCTGAGTTCGGCGATACCACATGTGTGACACTTTTTGCAGCCAAGATGCGCAAAGGGGCCCTAAAACCAATGAGTACCTTTAGGATTTCACAGGCCATTTTTACGCATTTGGATTCTCACGCTTTAGGACTCCTAAAATGCCAGGGCAGTATAAATACTCACATGTGACCCCATTTTGAAAGAAGACACCCCAAGGTATTCCGTGAGGGGCATGGCGAGTTCACAGAAAAAAATTTTTGGCACAAGTTAGCGGAAATTGATATATATATATTTTTTTACAAAGTCTCATATTCCACTAACTTGTGACAAAAATAAAATTTTGCATGAACTCGCCATACCCCTCACGGAATAACTTGGGGTGTCTTCTCTAAAATGGGGTCACATGTGGGGTGTTTGTACTGCCCTGGCATTTGAGGGTCTCCGTAATCATTACACGTATGGCCAGCATTAGGAGTTTCTGCGATTCTCCTTATATTGAGCATACGGGTAATGAGATTTTTTTCCGTTCAGCCTCTGGGCTGAAAAAAATGAACGGCGCAGATTTTTTCATTCGCATCGATCAATGTGGATGAAAAAATCTGTGCCAAAATCAGTGACTGCGGTGCGGTGGGCTGGGCGCTAGCTACCTAACAAGTAGCTAACTAACTGGCGGTGATAAGGGACCCTTATGCCCCATTCACACGTCCGCAATTCTGTTTGCGGAACGGAATTTCGGACCCATTCATTTCTATGGGGACAGACTTTGTCCCGCTCGGATCCGGAATTACGGATCCGCGCTTCCGGGTCTGCACTTCCGTTCCGCAAAAATATAAAACATGTCCTATTCTTGTCCGCAATTGCGGACAAGAAAAAGCATTTTCTATATAGTTCTGTGCGGATCTGCAAAATGCGGAAAGCACATTGCCGGTGTCCGTATTTTGCGGATCCGTAGATCCATGGATCCGCAGATCCATGGATCCGCAAAACACATACGGACGTCTGAATGAGCCTGTAAGGGGTGATTAGTGACAGGGGGTGACAGGGGGTGATCAGGGGGGGGTGACATTGGTGATCAGGGGGGGTGACATGGGTGATCAGGGGTTAATCAGTGATGGGGGGTGGGGGGGGGGTGTGTGTAGTGATTGGTGCACTTTACCTTTGTTTCCTCTGGTGGTCCCAAACAAAGGGACCACCAGACGAGCAGACAGCAGGCATATCAGACGCTGTTTACAAAACAGCGTCTGATACGCGATTTAAATGCGTTTTTTCCGCATCTACAGCCTGCCAGCGCATGATCAGCGCTGGCAGGCTGTAGTTTCAGTTGTCCCGGCTCCGATCACATGAACGCGCGTGCGTCGTTCATGCGAAATCTCAGGTCTCACGAGATGACACCGATAGGCGTGACTGAGACCTGAGAGAGCCGCCGCGCTGACGCCCATCGGCGTTAGCGTGGCGGCAAGTGGCTAGTGACCAGGCCCTTTTTTACAATTCCGCACTACACTACTTTCACCGTTTATTGCTCGGTCATGCAACTTGGCACCCAAATGAATTTTGCCTCCTTTTCTTCTCATAAATACAGCTTTCTTTTGGTGGTATTTCATTCTTGCTGACATTTTAACTTTTTTTTAAATTTTACTTTTTTTTGATGAAATTTTTGCAAAAATATGACATTTTTCACTTTCTGTTGATACTATGTTTCTTGTAAACTCAAAAGTGATCTTTTATAGCGGCGCAGCGATTTTACGGTGTTTTTGCAGTGATCATAAAAAAAAATTTCTGTCATTGCGGTGGGGCGGACTGAACGCAAGTGTGCACACAAGATCAGGCCTGATTGGGTGAACACTGCATTTTTTGTAGAGCCTAAGGTGAACCTAATGTACTGATATAGATCTGATTGCGATCAGTCTTGATCACTTACAGATACTATATAGTACTAGTGCTGATTAGCGACAGTGATGAAGCTAATCAGCGACTAATCAATGACTGCGGTGCGGTGGGCTGGGCGCTAACTACCTAAGGCTACTTTCACACTAGCGCTTGTGAGATCTGTTCAGATGGATCTCACAAGCGCTCCCCGAACTGAACCGTTCGCATCCAATGCATTCTGAATGGATGCAGATCCGTTCAGAATGCACTGGATTGTGCTCCGCATCGCCTCTGTTCCGTTTGGTGGACGGACACCAGAACGCTGTTGCAGGGTTTTGGTGTCCGTCCAGCGATGTAGAGCCAAACGGATCCGTACTGACTTACAATGTAAGTCAATGAGGATGGATCCGTTTGCATCAGCACACTATGGTGCATCACAGCATGTACAACCAGTCTTAAAGGGGTTCTTCACTTTGTTACAACTGATGATCTATCCTCTGGATAGATCATCAGCATCTGATCGGCCAGGGTCCAACACCCGGGACCCCCGCCGATCAGCTGTTTGAGAAGGCTGCGGCGTTGCAGGAGCGCTGCAGCCTTCTCACGGTTTACTGCCGGCCCATTGATGTCACGACTTGTATCAAGTGGCCTGGGCGCGGCTAAGCTCTGTTCACTTCAATAAGGCTTAAACCCCCCCCCCCAGGCCAACTGATACAAGTCGTGACATCAATGGGCCGGCGGTAAACAGTGAGAAGGCCGCGGCACTCCTGGAGCGCTGCGGCCTTCTTTAACAGCTGATTGGCGGGGGTCCCGGGTGTCGGACCCTGGCCGATCAGATGCTGATGATCTATCCAGAGGATAGATTATCGGTTGTAACAAAGTGAAGAACCCCTTTAAGACTGGTTGTACATGCTGTGATGTTTGTTGGATGGCCATCTTTGTAGGTTTGCTGTTGTGCCATACTCCTTCCATTTTATGGATAGATTAAACAATTCTCAATTAGATGTTCCGAACTTTGGATAAAATGTAAAAATCTAAGCCTGATTTACAGTTCAATAACACTATCCCTGACCTGTCTGGTGTGCATCGGACCTTATTTTTATTTTGATGCCCGTATGATGGATTACAAACCAGAGAGCTGGGGCTTGCGGGTGGCCCGGAGTTGGAGCATGAAGACGCTGCAGAAGGAGAGCAGCAAACCCTCCCACCGCAGCATGGCAGACGCGCTGGGACTAAGCTGCTCTCACTCCCAGATCCAGCCGGATAACAATCAGACGTGGACCTGCACTTCTCCCGTCCCCGACTCTTCTGCTCCGCTACTTTCCTATCACCTCCCCTCTTCCCAGGTCTACGTTAACTGGCCCAGGAAAGCTGCCGGACTCTCCCAAAACACTCTATAGTCAGTGTGGCGGCACCGATTGACGGGTGGCGACCCTACTGAGCCTGTAGTAAACAGTGAGAAACGCCGCTACCTTCTCAAACAGCTGATCGTCGGGTATCCTGGGTGTCGGACCCACGCCGATCAGAACCTGATGATCTATCCAGAGGATAGATCATCAGTTTAAAAAAAATTGCAGAACCCCTATAAACACTGACCGAATACTTGTGTGTGAAGCCTATCAAAGCAGTTCAGGCTGCGCGATGACATCATCGCCCCTCCAGAGCAGTACAGAGCGGGACAGCGCTCTGGAGTAAGGTAAGTATGGGATGGGGAGGGGAGAAATGGAGCCTGATGAGGGGGGCAAGAAATGGAGCCTGCACATGATTTTGGTGGCAGGGGGAAAGAAAATAAGCCTGCATATGATTGAGGGGGGGGGGGGGGGTTGTTGGGCAAGGGGGAAAGAAATGAAGCCTGCACATGATTTGGGTGGCAGGGGGAAAGAAAATAAGCCTGCATATGACTGGGGGGGGGGGGGGGGGGGTTGTTGGGCAAGAGGGAAAATTGAGCCTGCACATGATTGGTGGTGGCACCAGCCAGTGGCACTCCGTCCAAAGATAGGGAAAATGGGGTCCCGGGTAAATCATCCCTCGTCTTCTTAGCAACCATGCGCGCAAATCCCATCGCATATGCACTTTTTAAGCATCACGATTCATTTATATGGGGCCTGTGTTGCTTGTATATTTTTTTTTTCTAAATATATACACACATAGGTGGAGATTTATCAAAACTGCTGTAAAGGAAAACTGACTGAGTTGCCCATAGCAACCAATCAGATTCCAGCTTTCATTTTGAAAAGGAGTTGTGAAAAATGAAAAGTGGAATCTGATTGGTTGCTATAGGCAACTAAGCCAGTTTTCCTCTATACCAGTTTTGATAAATCTCCCCCATAGTTTGTGTATGTATATATATGTATATATATATATATATATATATATATATATGTGTGTAAAAGCGGTTGGTAGCAGTACTCCAATACTGATCGGCAGGTGCAAATCCTGTTGTCCTTGGATGTGGACCTCTGAATTTAGGTAAGAAGCAAGGCAGCACTCCGTTCTAGTGAAAAAATGGTTCCCTTTATTCCACCTCTTGCAACGTTTCAATCGCTCATTGCAATCTTTTTCAAACTTGAAAACGCTCAGAATGAGCGATTGAAACGTTGCAAGAGGTGGAATAAAGGGATCAATTTTTTCACTAGAACGGAGTGCTGCCTTGCTTCTTACATTATATATATATATATATATATATATATATACATATACACTCACCTAAAGAATTATTAGGAACACCTGTACCTGTATATATAGATATATGGGCTAGTGCAGACGAGCGAATCTCCTGAATGTTATCCGCAGCGAGAATGAGACCCAAGCTGCGCTGTGAAGATCAGAGGCACGAAGCAGTAACATGATAGATAATGCTCCGTGCCTCCCTGTGACCATTTCACTACAAAATGACTGTGACAACTTTATCTCACTGTGATTTTATAGTGAAAGGGTGACAGGGAGGCACGGAGCAGTATCTATCATGTTATTGCTTCGTGCCTCGGATGTCTATCTTGCAGCTTGGGTCTGATTCTCGCTGCGGATAACACTCAGGAGATCTGCTCGTCTGCAAGAGCCCTATATATAGTCCATAGAAAAGTCAGCAGCACTCCAAAATTCTCAAGGAAAACATGGTATATTCACCCAGATTCCTATAGCAACATTTCAACCGCTTGTTGTGGGCTTTCTCAACACCTTGAGTAAGACTGCAACAAGCGGTTGAAACGTTGCTATTGGACTCTGGGTGAATATACCGCGTTTTCCTTGAGAATTTTGGAGTGCTGCTGGCTTTTTTTTTCTATGGACTATTGAATTGAACCGTGCTGATGGTTCTGTGTTTGAAGGATTCTTGCACCCACTCTGTAACAGTGTGCTGCATCCTCCTTTAAAAAAAGAAAATAATAATAATAATATATATATATATATATATATATATATATATATATATATAGAAGGAAAATGGCGGCACCACAACAAATGAGTGGGTGCTATGTCCCAGGACGTAGGCTCCTGACCCAGTTTTTCGCATATATATATATATATATATATATATATATATATATATATATATATTTATATGTACACACACACTGTAGTATGCATATACATATATATATATATCATATATATGATATATATTTTTTTTTTTAAACCACCATGACAATGTACCTAGAACATAACAGTAGGACATACCTTTTAATATTTAATGTGTAGGGTTACTGTAATTTTAGAAGACAGACAGATTGCTGCTTATAAAACTGTATTGGTTCGGCACTCTATCATATTCACTGCCTGTTGATTGGGCAGTGAATATGATGAAAGTGCAGAACATTTTTTGGTGCCCCCTGATTGGTGGTTGCCTTTGGCGAATCTGCTTTACATGCAGAACGCCAGATGCCGATTTTAACAAGTGCGCAGGCTCAGAAGGTTCCTGTGCCTGCGAGCGAGCGATGCCACAAGTCCGGCCCTCCACTGCTCTGGTACGTCATGACTTGCATCCACTGCCTCAGAGAGAGGCATGCCGGGATAGCTAGTCGTGACGTCAGCTGAAGTAAGACTTCCTGGATGAGGGAGGTCACGTCACCGCTCTCTGAATCGGGGGACAGAGAATATATAGGAAAAAGAAGTAAATGAGTAAGTTGAAGGGCATGGCAGGGTAGAGTGAATGGATGATAAATTTAGTAAAGTGTAGAACCCCTTTAAGGGGTTTAAGGAAATCTGTCCCCAGAATAATCACTATTGAAGTAAAGCCATGGTTTAATAGCACCTAGTACCTTATTTCCTGATGTTTCCATAACAACTCGGCCATTTCTCTTCACTGCTGCAGGTCAGCTTTAAAGGGGCAGGACTCTGTGGATGACACTGTTAAGGGAGCACAGTGCTGTGGAGGCCACAGTTCAGGGGGCAAGTAGGGTGGCCATTCAAGTCACCCTTAAAACCCCGCTCCCAGGTCCCGCTAAGCCACGCCTCCCATTCTGTTAGGCCACGCTTCCTCCACAGCCGACGGGGATTGACAAAATGAAGAAATCAACTTCTGTCAGCTGCAGAGGTGGGAGGGACAGTGACTTTCTCCCTGCAGCTCACATTCAGGCAGAAGGACACGCCTCTGATCCAGTTAGACCACGCCTTCTCCCAATCTGTCAACAGGGATTGAAAAAATTAGGTTAAAAATCCACTTCTAGGTCCGATAAGCCACAACCCCCAATCCGGTTAGGGCATGCCCCCCCCCCCTCCTCAGCCAACAGGGATTAAAAAAATAAAGTTAAAGTCAACTTCTGTCAGCTGCAGGGGTGGGAGTGACGGTGACTTTCTACCTGCAGCTCACACTCAGACATCACAGTGCTGCTGTCTTAGAGTGAGCTGTTCAAAAGGACACACACCCAACCCAGTTAGGCTATGCCCCCTTCCACTCAGCCAACAGGTATTGAAAAAATAAAGTTAAAAATCAACTTCTAGTTCCTGCTAAGCCCCCCCCCCCCCGGATACAGTTAGGCCACGCCCCCTCCACAGCCAACGGGAATTGACAACATGAAGTTAAAAATCAACTTCTGTCAGCTGCAGAGATGGGAGGGAGGGTGACTTTCTCTCTGCAGCTCACACTCAGAGAGGACAGTGCTGCTGTCTTAGGGTGAGCTGTTAAAAGGCCACGCCCCCTATCAGGTTAGGCCACGGCTCCTCCCACTCCTTAGCTGACAGGGATTGAAAAAAATTAAGTTAAAAATCAACTCCTAGGTCCCGCTAAGCCACAACCCTGAACTGGTTAGGCCATGCCCCTCCGCAGCCGACTAAAGTTAAAAATCAAATTTTGTCAGCTGCAGGGGTGGGAGGGAGGGTGACTTTCTCCCTGCAGCTCACACTCAGACAGCACAGTGCTGCTGTCTGAGAGTGAACTGCTCAAATGGACATCCCTGTGTCCGTCCAGGCCCTGCGCCAGACGAGGACAGGGAGTCAGAAAACCAGACTGTCCAACCTAAAACTGGACCTCTGGCCACCCTAAGGGCAGGCTGCTGTGGAGGTTACAGTTAAGAGAATGGTCCACTATGGAGGTCAGTGTTAAGGGGCAGATTGCTGTAAAGGCCACTGTTAAGGGGACAGGCCCCTGTGGAGGTCACTGTCAAGGGGGTGGTATGCTGTGAAACTCACTGTTAAAGGGGAAGGCTGCTGTAAAGGTCAAAGTTAAGGGGGTGGGCTGCTGTGGAGGTCCCATTTTAAGGGATGGGGCACTGTGGGGGGGGGGGGTCAGTGTTAAGGGGTGAGGGGCTGTAGATGTGACTGTTATAGTGGATACTGTCGATATCTTTTAACGACACACAGAAACATCAAATAAAATAGATTAAATATACCCAGGCGAAGCCGGGTCCTTCAGCTAGTAGAATATAAGGGGGAAAACTGTTTTCTAACATCTCAAATTCAGAAATAGAGAAAGATACATGGGAAAAAGTACTATAAGTGTAGAAGCCATCGCCAAGCCTTTATCTAGCACTGCTAGTAGTTTCACTTTCTAGACTGTGAAGCAGTATGATGTAAAACACCTAGGGCCTTATGTATGAAAACTGTCTAGGTGTAGAAGTTTCTTTGTTTCATTTCATATAGTGCTCTGGAGAAATGAAAGGGGAGCTCTGATTGGTTGCTATGGGCAACATGTCTTAGACCTAGACAGTTTTCATACATCAGGCCCTTAGTGAGCGGTACCCAGAGAAAAGCCTGATACTAAAAGCTCAAAGTGAAGATATTTATTAAAACATATATTACAAACCTTTTTTGTCATGAACTATCTGTACTATTGATTTATGCAAAGTTTATTTTATTTCTATCCAAAGTTATATTCATTATTCTTTTAAAATTACAATATACCTTTTTTATAGGACAAAATTATTTTGAGAGCAAATTTATATCATTATAAAATGTCTAAGAAGCTTCCTATGACGTATTTGAGCATTTCACAGTAACTGAAGATGAAACATATTTTGTGTGTCAGTGTAAAACAAGTGACTCAGATGAAAACAAAATGCTGTGATATCAAAATCAGTGCATACTCAGGAAGAGATAAAAATGCTCCTACGAGAGCTTCTAATGGAAAAAGACATTTAAAACGCTTCCACCCAGAAGTTTTCAAAGCTGTGACTGAGACGGATCAGAGTGACACCAAGAAACCAGTGCCCAGCACTTCCAGCCAGGCAAAGGAGGAAAGAGTGTCTCAAACATGTTACAAGATATTTTGTAAGTGACAAAGTTACTGTAAGTCTGTAACAATGACAGGAGATGTGTTTAAAAGACAGCTCGTAGAGCTTGTTGTGAGGGACGGTGTACCATTATCATTATTAGCACGACCGGCTTTTACAGTCTTAATGGAGAAACAGCTCGCAAACTTGGTGTTTCTCTGGAAATAGAAAGTATTAGAAAATTAGTAATTGAAGAAGCCCTTAACCAAAAGGAAGATCTTATATAAAGCTTCTTTTGAGAGTCTTTTTATCTTAAAATGGATGCCTGCACACATCACAGAGTGAACTATTTTGCTATCATTGTTTGTGAGAACAAAAAAATTGTTACCAAGAGCAAGAGGAGTAAAGGATACTAAAGCTCATCACACCAGCCAGTTTCTCCAGGCCTTAGTGGAAAATGTTTTACAAGATTATGAACTCAAAAAGAACAGGTTCTTGCTATTGTAACTGACAATGCTTCAAACATGATAAGTACAAATAAACTGACGAATGAGAATAATGGAGGTGAACAACAGCTAGAAGAAAACTTCAGATTCAGTATGTGTGAGATGGAAGGCCACAGTCCCGTTCCTTTAACAGAGGAACAAACAGATATTACTACAGAAGAACAGCAAAAAGATACTTTAGAATTAGATCTTGTTGAAGCTGCTTCAGAACTCTCTCATATTCATCACATGCGCTGTGCTGTGCAGACGCTGCAGCTGGCAATGAGACAGTCTGCAAGAGGGACATGCTGGAACTCTGATTGGCAAGGTGAGGAAATTGGTTATTGCTGCCAGAACCCCGAAAATTGATTCCATCTTGAAGAGATGTGCTGGGAAAGGGGCAATTGTAGATCAAGCCACTCGGTGGGGCAGTACCTATATAATGATTGAGTGATTGGTTGAGCTGAAACCCTTTATTGTGGACATGGCCAACCCTCAAGTAACACCAAATGAAGGTCAATGGACACAGGTGGCTGAATTAAAGGAACTGCTTTATCACCCATTTACAATGACTAAAAAATTACAAGCTAAGGATTTAACTCCTTGAACTTTTTATAAAGAAGTGGAAGAACTTGCTGTTTTGCCTGTCCCAAAGAGGAGGTTTAATCGCAGATGACGTTGCTGCTTCAATGAAACGGAGAGAGACACTGTTATTAGATAATAAAATTCTTTTGGCAGCTGTTTATGTGGACCCAAGTCATCGTATATTGCTGGATGATCAACAGATTACTAAAGGAAAAGAAACTCTGACTGAGGTAGCGATTAGGATGAGTGGGCTACAGGATTGCCAAGAGCAAGAGGAGTTGGGTCTTGACAGTGCTTCTGCTACCATATTTTCAGCCTCATCAGATGAGGAGTTTAACTTTGAAAAGTATTTGGATGACATGGAGCAGGCAAAGCGATGCCGCAGGGAAAAAGATTCCGCTTCCATAGCAGATTGACCATCTTTCAGCAAAATTTTTCACTTGCTCTCAAAGAAGTAGAAGAGTTCAACCGATCATCAAAGCGGACTGTGTAGGAGGCAATTCCTTTATACCCTGAGATTGTTAGAGATGTTGCCCATGTAGTCACCGCTTTGCCACCAACCCAAGTTAGTGTAGAGAGGCTGTTCTTTAGCCTTAAAATAATTTGATCAGATTTGAGGTCTATGAAGGAGGATCTGATGGAAGCAGCAATACTATTTCTCAGAACAAATTCATAGACTCACTCAGAAATGTTATTCAGGACATTTTTGTTGAAAACAGTTTTTTTTCCCCCACTTCCTGCAGCGTTTGCATATTTACAATTTATTAAAGTTTTCTGTGTTCTAAAGTTGTATCCAATAAATACATTTTATGTCCTACCTAAATAGCTTGACTATTGTATCATAAGGGCAATAAAAAGCTTAAATTAAGTTATCGCTTTAACATGCGCCATGTATGAGGGAGTGGGAGTCGGAGTCGGGGCTTTGGCTTACCGACTCCACAGCCCTGCAAAAAAGACCAAGAGGAAGATACACTTTCTGATTCAGAATGCTGGCTCTTTCCCATCAGCATGCAGTGATGATGTCCCTTGTGCTACGATAGAGCCCTAGTAACTTTTGTGCTTGAACACCCATGGCTTATTTTAACCACTACCCGACCGCTTAACGCAGGGATGCGTCCTGCAGGCGGCCGGGTTATTCCTCCTTGACGCATCAGCGCGTCATCTCGCGAGACGCGAGATTTTCTGTGAACACGTGCGTTCACAGCGGCATCCGGCAGTAAAGTTATACTACAGCCTGCCAGCGATGATTATTCGCTGGCAGGCTGTAGATGTAAAATAAAAAGAATCAAATAGGTATATTAGACGTTGTTTTGTTAACAGCGTCTGATATACCTGCTACCTGGTCCTCTGGTGGTCCCATTTACTTGGATGGACCACCAGAGGACACAGGCAGCTCTGTAAGTAGCACCAAGCACCACACTACACTACACCCCCCCCCCCTGTCACTTATTAACCCCTGATCACCCCATATAGACTCCCTGATCACCCCTCTGTAAGGCTCCATTCAGACGTCCATATGTGTTTTACGGATCCGCAAAACACGTACACCGGCAATGTGCTTTCCACATTTTTCGGATCCGCACATTGCCAAAACTATATAGAAAATGCATTTTCTTGTCCGCTATTGCGGACAAGAATAGGACATGTTCTATATTTTTGCAGAACGGAAGTGCGGACCTGGAAGTGCGGATCCGCAATTCCGGATCAGAGCAGGACAAAGTCTGTCCCCATGGAAATGAATGGGTCCGCAATTCCGTTCCGCAAAATGCGGAACAGAATTGCGGACGTGTGAATGGGGCCTAAGGGTCCCTTATCACTGCCAGTTAGTTAACTACTTGTTAGGTAATTAGCGCCCACCGCACCGCAGTCACTGATTAGTCGCTAATCAGCACTAGTACTATATAGTATCTGTAAGTGATCAAGACTGATCGCAATCAGATCTATATCAGTACATTACGGTCACCTTAGGCTCTACAAAAAACGCAGTGTTCGCCCGATCAGGCCTGATCTTGTGCGCACATTTGCGTTCAGTCCGCCCCACCGCAGTGTCAGAATTTTTTTTTTTCTGATCACTGCAAAAACACTGTAAAATCGCTGCGGCGCTATAAAGATCACTTGAAATTTTTTCTTTATTAGCGATCGCAGCTTTACTTCGCAAGCACTCCTATGTCCTTTCCCCTCTTTTTTTTTGTACATTTTTTGGCAGAGATTTTTTCATCCACATTGATCGATGCGAATGAAGAAATCTGTGCCGTTCATCAGAGGCTGAATGGGAAAAAAAAATCTCATTACCCGTATGCTCAATATAAGGAGAATAGCAGAAACTCCTAATGCTGGCCATACATGAAATGATTGCAGAGACCCTCAAATGCCAGGGCAGTATAAATACCCCACAAGTGACCCCATTTTAGAAAGAAGACACCCCAAGATATTCCGTGAGGGGCATGACGAGTTCATAGAAGATTTTTTTTTTGTGCACAAGTTAGCGGAAATAGTTTTTTTTTCGTTTGTTTGTTTTTTCTTACAAAGTCTCATATTCCACTAACTTGCGACAAAAAATAAAATTTTACATGAACTCACCATACCCCTCACGGAATACCTTGGGGTGTCTTCTTTCTAAAATGGGGTCACTTGTGGGTTATTTATACTGCCCTGGCATTTAAGGGGCCCCTAAAGCGTGAGAAGTAGTTTGGAATCCAAATGCGTAAAAATGCCCTGTGAAATCCTAAAAGTACTCATTGGAATTTGGGCCCCTTTGCGCATCTTGGCTGCAAAAAGGTGTCACTCATGTGGTATCGCCGCACTCAGGAGAATTTTGAGGTGTATTTTTACATATACCCGTGCTGGGTGTGAGAAATATCTCTGTAAATGACAACTTTTTTAATTTTTTTTATACAAAGTTGTCAATTTACAGAGATATTTCTCTCACCCAGCATGGGTATATGTAAAAGTACATCCCAAAACACATTTTCCTACTTCTCCTGAGTACGGCGATAGCACGTGTGACACTTGTTTGCAGCCTAGGTGCGTAAAGGGGCCGAAAGTCCAACAAGTACCTTTAGGCTTAACAGGGTTGCTCACAATTTAGCCCCGCCCAAAATGCCAGAACAGTAAACACACCCCACAAATGACCCCATTTTGGAAAGAAGACACCACAAGGTATTCACTGAGAGGCATAGTGAGTTTGTGGGAGATTTTTCATTTTTTTGCCAGAAGTTAGCAGAAATGGAAACTTTATTATTATTTTTTTTTCCCTCAGAAAGTGTCATTTTCCACTAACTTGTGAAAAAAATTAAATCATACATGAACTCACCATGCCCCTCCGCGAATACTTTGGGGTGTCTTCTTTCCAAAATTGTGTCATTTGGGGGGTATTTATACTATCCTGGCATTCTAGCACCTCAAGAAACATGACAGGTGCTCAGAAAGTTAAAGCTGCTTCACATGCGGAAATTCACTTTTTTGTACCATAGTTTGTAAACACTATAACTTTTGCGCAAACCAATAAATATACACTTATTGGATTTTATCAAAGACATGTAGCACAATGAATTCTGACACAAACTTGTATAGAAATGTAATTATATTTGAACAAGTTTACCAGAAAAAGTTAAAAATACACTTTTTTTTAGAAAATTACTGTCTTTTTTGATTAATATCAGAAAAACGAAAAATCTCAGCAGCAATCAAATACCACCAAAACAAAGCTGTATTTGTGAGAAGAAAAGGAGGTAAAATTCATTTGGGTGGTAAGTTGTATGACAGAGCAATAAACGGTGAAAGTAGTGTAGTGCGGAATTGTAAAAAGTGGCCTGGTCATTAAGGGTGTTTAAGCTGGGGGGGCTGAAGTGGTTAATCCTGCAAATCTCTCATGGCTGTGGGTTTTTGTACTGCCTTGTGGAGAAAAAACATTCAGAAATATGTTTTTCAATTTTTTTACAATTTTATGTTTTTATTTTGGGAAAGGGGCTTTTTTTTTTTACTTGAAACTTTTTTTTATTATGAAAAACACTTTTATCCTTTTTTTTACTTTTCATTTTTATCCCACTCTGGGACTTCAACTTCTGGGGTCTGATCCCCTCTGCAAAGCATTACAATACAACCTGTATTGTAATGCATTGGCTCTCAGCTTTTATGCTGACAGCCTGCCTGTGAGACCCAGCCTAAGGACTGGATCTCACAGGCTTCCATAGAAGGCAAGCCCCGATGCCTATTGAAGGCATCAGGCTGCCATCGGGCTCCCCGCCACAGCAGCACGGGGAGCCCGATGGAGATGCGGAGGGCATACTCGGCATGCCACAGCCAGCTTTGACCGCAGCATACAAGGGGTTAATACACCAGCATCGGCGTTTTCACTGATGCCGGCGTATGCAGCAGAGGCCCGGCTGTCAGTGACTGCCGGGTCCGTGCCGCTGATCGGGCGGGCGCAGCTCCTACACCCGCCCGATCAGCCTCCCATACATGTACGGCGCTGGTCCTTAAGTCACGTCCACCAGCGCCGTACATGTACGGCGCGGGTCTTTAAGGGGTTAATATACACAAAATTCCCAAATATATCTCCAATTCTCTCACTATCAGTGGCTTACGAATGCAATTGTCTTTTGGCAGACAGAGCCACAGCACAACATCCTTTATGTAAAGTTTGGAACAAATCAGGTTCTATCAGAATCAGTTGGCTCTATTCAATGCATTTTATTTGCATTGTACTTATTTTTTATTAAAACGTTTTTCCTATAGATTTTTATTTAAAAAAAATGTTTGAGTGTCTTCTACAGCCTGCATGTTATCTCATATAATGTAGACTGCTCTCTCCCCTTTAAAGTGAAATCCTCTGGATGTGAAACCCATTTATCTGCTCTCCTGACAGCTCATAAACATTTATGTAAGCTGAATTCTGATCTATTTGATAATAATTCAATGAAAATTTATGAGCTCTTAGAAGTACAGAAACATACAATTACACTTAGTGGTAATAATTTTCTAAAAGTCTTAATGACAGCACTACTACTAAATCGCCACACTCTGAAGGGACAAGAAAAAACACATGCAGAGAGGATAAAAGGCCCCATCCCCTAAGCTTGACACCTTGCTGAGTACCTTTCTATCCTGTTTTACTCGGCTAGCTCTCGAACTCCCATAAAAATGTATGTATGTATGTGTGAACAGCCGCGCTGTTCATTTCAGCGGGAGCTGCAGGGGGTACGAGGCCCCCGTTCTCATGATCAGCAGTAGGACCCCCAAGTTATACGCTATCCTGTGAAACAATACCGGCTGCATGCGCAAAGCACAGAGGCTGTGAGGCAAAGCTCAGAAGCTGCAAGCCAAGGCACAGAAGCAGTTCCACACATCCTTCTCTCATACTTACAAGATCTTAAAGCCATTTTTTTCTAGGTTCCTATGGAATCATTCCACACCCCGTATTGTGTATAGGCTGCTTATTCAGCGGAGGAGGCAGGGAAGTTTGTTTTATCTACCAGATATTTTTACCTTGTACCAGGCCGTTATCATTTTCCACACTGGTATTTGGCATTGAAAATAGCTTGAATCTACACCAGCAAGAGGGTAGATGTAGAGTTCAATCTGTCACACTGTCTGCCAGAAGAAGCACCAAACTTATGTAGAGACCTACACCTCTATATAACTTTGGCGCTTACTCCAGCAGCGCAGAGGGACAAGACCAGCGTGAAAAACGCCAGTCTTAATAAATGTGCCCCATAGAGTCCCAATACTCTTGACCTCTTCTTCGGGTTTTCCACATTATTAGCTACAAATACATAATTCTGACACATGGTCACCTAGGCGTTCTAAAAATGTATAACTCCTGCTATCATCCTCTGCGGCTCCTCTTCTTAGGTTTCAATAGCTTGAAAAATATGGTTTCAACTTTTTTCTCATCAGAAAAATATCTGCACAGAAATTTAAAGCAGTAACTGAACCATGGTTTTTAGGATAAAAATCTGGTTTTATTTATAAAAATCACAATAGTTTCCATCTAGAGCAAAATAGATGTTACTTGTATTGCTAAATTGCTACATATGATTCATGGGTGTGTCTGTTGTTTCCAGACGCATTCATTTGAATGAAGCAGTTTCAGGTGGATATCAGGCAAGAATGGTGCATGTTAAGATTTTCTCTGCACGGACCAACAAATTGCACCATTTCAATGTGTCCGTGTGCTGTCAGGACAGTACATGGATGAAAAATACTGTTGTGTGGTTAAAGCCTTAAAATATTTTCTGTGTTTGTGGAAATCCAGACATAATCTCGAGAATATGCTAGTTTTAGTGCTCTCCCTTCACATGTTGTGCTTGTCCCACCAACCAACTGAATAAATACCCATTCTAATGACTGTTTGCATCTCAGTGGGTGATTCCCATAACTAGAATTTTATGATATGTTCTATCATACTTTTGTAGCAATATAAAATGGTATATCTCCTTATTTACATCCATCGAATTTGCATACCAACTACTCTTATATATATATATAAGGACACCCCTGGTCTCTAAACAGGCATTTTAAATGTTATTAGACTGTGTGAGGTCGACCATGCACCCATTCATTTTTCATAGTAGATGTCTTAGTCACACCCATGTTAATAATGCCACTGAATAAGGCCCCTTGCAGGCGAGCGTGAGCGGATTAGGTCCGGATGCGTTCAGTGATTCAGTTTTGCCTGTGATTGCGTTTAGTTTTTATCACGCGGGTGAAATGCAATTTAATGCGTTTTGCACACGCGTGATAAAAAAACTATGTTTACAAACAATATCTCTTAGCAACCATCTGTGAAAATAGCATCTGCAAGCATGTGCATTCACTTCTATGGGGCCAGCGCTGGGTGAAAATCGTAGAACATCCTGCGATTTTCATGCAATGCAAAAGTGATGAGTGAACAACTAGACTATGTATGTGTTCTATAAAGATGGACTTTATGCTCAACTTTTTAAATGTCTAAGGCTATATTCACATGGCAATGAAAAATGGCCATGCGACGGCCATTTTCAAAACAATTGAGATCTATGGGTGTATTTACATGTCTGTTGTTTTAATGGACTGTAAATACTGTCCATTAAAAAAAAGGACTATATGTTCTGACAGTCTAATGAACCCCATAGAAGTCAACTGGCCTGTTTTAACAGCTGTTCTACAGAATGGCATCCAGCTGATAGGGTAGTATCTAGTTGTCTGCTAGGAGATGCTGAGGAGAGGCAGGGAAATCTGACTGTATATTCACACAACAGTAAAGAAAAATTGGGCATAAAAAATGGATGGTGAATGGATGCCAAACAGCCATTAGAAGTGGTTAGATGGCTAGGAAATGGACTGACAAAAACGGACAATTTAAACGGGTTGTCTTTTTTTTATATTGATGACCTATCCTCGGGATAGGTCATCAATATCAGATTAACAGGGGGACGAGTTCCAGCACCCCCACCGTTCAGCTGTTTGAGGAGATTGCAGAACTTGTACGAGCACTGCCTCCTCTTCATTGTTTACCTGCCTGCTGTCGCAACCGCAGTAGTGTGCAGGTGTAATCACTTGAATCCAGAGCCATCCCAATTAAGTGAATGTTGCCCCCCCCCCCCAGCCGATCTGATATTGATGGGGAAGGCTTAGTTGTAATTACACCTGCTCCCCACTGTGGTTGCGATGGTGAGCAGGTAAACAATGAGGAGAAGGCAGCAGTTGTAAGAACGCTGTTTTCTGTTCAAACAGCTGATCTGCGGAGTGCTGGGTGATGGCCACCCCCGCCCCACCGATCTGATATTGATGGGGAAGGTTTAGTTGTAATTACACCTGCTCCCCACTGCGGTTGCGATGGTGAGCAGGTAAACAATGAAGAGAAGGCAGCACTTGTACGAGTGCTGTTTTCTGTTTAAACAGCTGATCTGCGGAGTGCCGGGAGTTGCCCCCCCAGCCGATCTGATATTGATGGGGAAGGCTTCGTTGTAATTACACCTGCTCCCCACTGCAGTTGCAATGGTGAGCAGGTAAACAATGAGGAGAAGGCAGCACTTGTAAGAACGCTGTTTTCTGTTCAAACAGCTGATCTGCGGAGTGCTGGGTGATGGCCACCCCCCGCCCCACCGATCTGATATTGATGGGGAAGGTTTAGTTGTAATTACACCTGCTCTCCACTGCGTTTGCGATGGTGAGCAGGTAAACAATGAAGAGAAGGAAGCTCTTGTACGAGTGCTGTTTTCTGTTCAAATAACTTATCTGCAGGTTGCCGGGAGTTGTGTGTGTGTGTCTCCCCCCCACACAATCTGATATTGATGGGGAAGGCTTAGTTGTAATTACACCTGCTCCCCACTGCGGTTGCGATGGTGAGCAGGTAAACAATGAGGAGAAGGCAGCACTTTTAAGAACACTGTTTTCTGTTCAACCATCTGTGGAGTGCCGGGAGTTGCCCCGCCGATCTGATATTAATAACCTATCCTAAGGATAGGTCATCAATATAAAAAATAAAAAAAACACAGACAACCCCTTTAACCATTTTTTAATGACTGTTTTTCCTTCACAGTTATGTGAATATAGCCTAATTCCTACTACAGTTTCCTTTTCATCTTGACCAAGAACTCCTTAAAGACCATTCTACAATTTTCCCTCTCGATGAAGTCGCTCATGTTTTCCTAAAGAAGACTTGTCACTGTAACATTTTCCACAGTATGAACAAACAAATGGCTTCTCCCCGGTATGAAGCCTCTGGTGGATTACTAGGGATGACTTATCACAGTAATTTTTCCCACACTCCATACACATAAACTCCTTCTCTCCAGTGTGAGACCGGTAATGCCGCACCAAATTCCGTTTCTCACTAAAATGTCGCCCACATTCCGTACAAGTGTACTGATTCTCCTGTGAGTGGATGTTCTCATGTTTCGTTAGAGAGGACTTGTACGTATAGCATTTACCGCACTTAGGACAAACATATGGTTTCTCACCGGTGTGTATCCTCTGATGAATGATGAGTGACAATTTATTGCTCAAATCTTTACCACATTCAGAACAATGAAATTCTTTCTCTTCCAAGTGAGTTCTTTGGTGTCTGGACAACTTACCTTTCTCTGCAAAACATTTTCCACATTGTTTACATGCAAATGGTCTCTCACCAGTGTGAGACCTTTCATGCCTCACTAGTTTACCTTTTTCAGTAAACCGTTTGCCACACTGCATACACGCAAAAGGTTTTTCACCTGTGTGGCTTCTCTGATGCACCAAGAGTTGGTTATTGCTCTGAAAAGATTTGTCACATTCCGAACACTCGAAAGGTTTCTCTCCTCTGTGAATTCTCTGATGTGCGGCAAGTTGAGTAGTATCTAGAAAATGCTTTCCGCATTCTGAGCACCTTTTATCTTTGTGAGTTTTTTTATGCCTGTCTAGTTTGCCTTTCTCAGCAAACTGTCTACCACACTCTACACAGGCATATGGTCTCTCGCCAGTGTGAGTTCGTTCATGCCGGACTAACTTTCCTTTCTCAGAGAACTGCTTTCCACAAGTACACTTAAACGGCTTTTCTCCTGTGTGGCTTCTCTGATGGACAAGCAGTTGGGAATTAGCGTAGAAAACTTTATCACACTGTAGACATTCATATGAACTTGGATTTTGGATGTCTTCAGACTCTGAGTCATAATTGTGAAATACCTTCTGCTTAACATGATGACGCTGATGTTTTCTCAGATCTAAGATATCACTAAAACTTCTTCCACATTCAACACATATAAACTCACAGTCTTCAATGTTCCTGCTGCTTTTACTGGGAGGAATAACGAAGTTGTCCTGCTTAATGTGAACACCCTGAAGATGTGATAAATCTGTACTCTCTCTAAGTGCATACCAATTTTTGTCAAACATATTCTTTTCACTAAATGAATCTGGTCCCTGCTTTATGTGAGTCAACAGGCATTTTGTATCACTTATGATTGAATTAATGTCAGTGTTTGGTGCGTCATTTAAATTGGACTCCTCCTTAATATCATGTGTCAGATATTCTTGTGCAAGATCTACTGGCTTATATACATTAGGATTTATGATATTTTCATTTTTCATTTTAACTGGTTCCTGTTCTGTATGACATAAAGGTTTAGAAATGCCAGTGTCTGTGGGACCACCACTATGAAATGGGTCTGCTTCTTCCTTAATAGGAGAGGACAGATCTTGTTTTCTATAGTCTGTGGGTATACATCTGTCTGCGTTGATAGAACTACTTCTGTCAGATGAATCATGTTCCTCCTTAACAGTAGATGTTTTTAGTGTATGATCATTCTGTGTACGTATGGCATTGTTCCAGAGATGTGTGATATCACATGAGGTTGGTTCTTCCTTAATGTAAGAAGATGCTTCTTGCAGTTTATGATCCGTGATTGTATAGACAGCACGGTCTGCAGGATTATGTGTATCACATGAGACTGGCTCCTCCTTGACAATTACAAATGAATATTGTCTTGAATTATCTACTGTGCCATTGCCATCTTCAGATAAAATGAACTGCTTGGCTGCCATCCTCACAGATGGTTGCATCCCATTTGGGTAGTATATTTTAAAGATTTCTATTTACAGATGATTCAAATCCTTGTTAGCAGCTATGAGATCAGTTTCTTGGTGTGACAGGTTTCCAAATACATCTGTTGAGGTGAAAAATGCATTTGTTAAATATTGCTATCATTCTATTATAACAATTATACCTGTTATTTGACAGAGGTATAAGAAAAAAGTATGTCTGCAAATATTATCCTTACACCGAATTCCAGATTAACAATCGTCCAAGTTGCAACTGCAGCACATGACTGATTTTTAACATGCACTTAGGGCCATTTATACATGTAGCACATGGGCATTAGGACCACTGGAGACATGGACCAGAATAGTGCAAGCCCAGAGGAATGAATTTCACCATGGATGTGTTTGGTCTGTGTGCAGTCCTCTTCGCACACAGATGGAAAATATGGTTGTAGCTCCTCACATGCCATCATAGTACCTTTCTCTTTAATGTACAGTAAACATCAATATGATCTAGTTACACAAGTGTCCGAGGCTATATTTCAGAACTTCAGATCCCCACCAATCCTAAACTTTTACACTCTATTTTGCTATGGCTATCATATAGGTACGGATTCTGCAGGAATATCATTGTCTTCAAGAGTAAATGTATCATCAATCAACAGTGTAGTGGATTTTCTGGACTTTTTTTTTTTGCTTCTTAAAGGGGTATTCCGGTTATGTAAAGTTATCCCCTATCCACAGGGTAGAGAATAACTAATACATTGGTGGAGGCCCTACAATGTAGAAGTCCACCATAATGAACAGAGTGGGCGACAGGCAAGCACGCAGCCGCTCAATTAATTTCTGTGGGAGTTCCCGAGATAGCTGAGTATCACACTCGCTATCTCCAGAAATCCCATATTGGTGAATGGAGCATCTGACCACATACCCAAAAAGCTGCTCCATTTATTTCTGGAGGCCTCCACAGGTTATAGGGTCCCCTTTCTTGTGATTGGTGGGGGTCCCAGCGGTAGGATCCCGACCGATCTAATAGTTATCTCCTAATCTGTAGGTAGGTGATAACTTTACATAACCAGAATACCACTTTAACATCTAATAAACATTTACCTCCAAATAATGGGTTTATACACTCTTGGCATTCTCTCAACCTTTATGAGGTGGTCGATGGGAATGCTTTACAATTTCTTGCCTTCGTAATGAGTTTGAGACCATCAGTTGTGTTGTGCAGAAGTAGGACAGTCACACAGTTTCATACATTAGGGAACTCTCTGCCTGAGGAGGTGTTGATGGAGAATTCAATAAAAGAGTTCAAGAGGGGTCTGGATGTATTTCTGGGGTGTAATATTATTACAGGTTATAGTTACTAGAGATGGGTTGTTGAGGTTTTTTTTTTTGGGTTCCTCTGGATCAACTTACAGGATAACAGGCTGAACTGTATGGGCAGATGTCTTTTTTCAACCTTACAAACTATGTTACTATGTGTTTAGCCCTATTCTACTAAACAGTGCCTTAAAAAAGTATTCATACCCCTTGAACTTTTCCACGTTTTTCACTTTAACCACTTCAGCCCCCCTAGCTTAAACACCCTTAAAGACCAGGCCACTTTTTACAATTCCGCACTACACTACTTTCACCGTTTATTGCTCCGTCATGCAACTTACCACCCAAATGAATTTTACCTCCTTTTCTTCTCACTAATAGAGCTTTCATTTGGTGGTATTTCATTGCTGCTGACATTTTTACTTTTTTTGCTATTAATCAAAAATTACCGAAATTTTTACAAAAAAATGACATTTTTCACTTTCTGTTGTAAATTTTTTTTAAAAAAACTACATTTCTATATAAATTTTTCTCTAAATTTATTGTTCTACATGTCTTTGATAAAAAAAAGCCCAATAAGTGTATATTTATTGGTTTGGGTAAAAGTTATAGCGTTTACAAACTATGGTGCAAAAAAGTGAATTTCGGCATTTTGAAGCAGCTCTGACTTTCTGAGCGCCTGTCATGTTTCTTCAGGTGCTAGAATGTCAGGATGGTATAAATACCCCCAAATCACACCATTTTAGAAAGAAGACACCCCAAAGTATTCGCGGGGGCATGGTGAGTTCATGTATCATTTCATTTTTTCACAAGTTAGCGGAAAATGACACTTTCTGAGAAAAATAAATAAATAAAAAGTTTCAATTTCTGCAAAACTTCTGGCAAAAAAAAGAAATCTCAGACGGACTCACTATGCCCCTCAGTGAATACCTCGGGGTGTCTACTTTCCGAAAAGGGGTCATTTGTGGGGTGTGTTTACTGTTCTGGCATTTTGGGCGGGGCTAAATTGTGAGTCGCCATGTAAAATCTAAAGGTACTCGTTGAATTTGGGCCTTTAGCACCCAGGCTGCAAAAGTGTCACACATGTGGTATCGCCGTACTCAGGAGAAGTAGGGCAATGTGTTTGGGGTGTATTTTTACATATACCCATGTTGGGTGAGAGAAATATCTCTGTAAACTGACAACTTTGTATAAATTTTTTAAAAGTTGTCGTTTACAGAGATATTTTTCACACACAGTATAGGTATATATAAAAATACACCCCAAAACACATTGCCCTACTTCTCCTGAGTACGGCGATACCACATGTGTGCCACTTTTGCAGCCTGGGTGCGCAAAGGGCCCTAAAACCAATGAGTACCTTTAGGATTTCACAGGGCATTTTTACGCATTTGGATTCCAGACTTCTTCTCACGCTTTAGGGGCCCCTAAAATGCCAGGACAGTATAAATACCCCACATGTGACCCCATTTTGGAAAGAAGACACCCCAAGGTATTCTGTGAGGGGTATGGTGAGTTCATGTAAAATTTTATTTTTGTCACAAGTTAGTGGAATATGAGACTTTGTAAAAACAAAATAAAAAAATAAAAAAACTATTTCCGCTGACTTGTGGCAAAAATAAAAATTCTGTGGACTCACCATGCCCCTCACGGAATACCTTGGGGTGTCTTCTTTCCAAAATGGGGTCACATGTGGGGTATTTATACTCACCTGGCATTTTAGGGGCCCCTAAAGTGTGAGAATCCAAATGCATAAAAATGCCCTGTGAAATCCTAAAGGTACTCATTGGTTTTAGGGCCCTTTGCGCATCTTGGCTGCAAAAAGTGTCACTCATGTGGTATCGCCGTACTCAGGAGAAGTAGGGCAATGTGTTTTGGGGTGTATTTTTACATATACCCATGCTGCGTGTGAGAAATATCGCTGTAAACGACAACTTTTTACATTTTTTTATTCAAAGTTGTCAGTTTACAGAGATATTTCTCTCACCCAGCATGGGTATATGTAAAAATACACCCCAAAACACATTGCCCTACTTCTCCTGAGTATGGCGATACCACATGTGTGACACTTTTTGCAGCCAAGATGCGCAAAGGCCCAAATTCCAATGAGTACCTTTAGGAGGGCATTTTTACGCATTTTCTTCTCACGCTTTAGGGCCCCTAAAATGCCAGGGCAGTATAAATACCCCACATGTGACCCCATTTTGGAAAGAAGACACCCAAGGTATTCCATGAGGGGCATGGCGAGTTCATAGAATATTTTTTTTTGGCACAAGTTAGTGGAAATTGATTTTTATTGTTTTTCTCACAAAGTCTCCTTTCCGCTAACTTTTGACAAAAAGTTTAATTTTTCATGAACTCATTATGCCCCTCAGCGAATACCTTGGGGTGTCTTCTTTCCAAAATGGGGTGACATGTGGGTATTTATACTGCCCTGGCATTTTAGGGGCCCTAAAGCGTGAGAAGAAAAATGCGTAAAAATACCCTCCTAAAAGGTACTCGTTGGAATTTGGGCCCTTTGCGCATCTTGGCTGCAAAAGTGTCACTCATGTGGTATCGCCGTACTCAGGAGAGTAGGGCAATGTGTTTTGGGGTGTATTTTTACATATACCCATGCTGGGTGAGAGAAATATCTCTGTATATTGACAACTTTGAATAAAAAATGTAAAAGTTGTCGTTTACAGCGATATTTCTCACACCCAGCATGGGTATATGTAAAAATACACCCCAAAACACATTGCCCTACTTCTCCTGAGTACGGCGATACCACATGAGTGACACTTTTTGCAGCCAAGATGCGCAAAGGGCCCTAAAACCAATGAGTACCTTTAGGATTTTACAGGCCATTTTTACGCATTTGGATTCTCACGCTTAGCACTCCTAAATGCCAGGGCAGTATAATACCTCACATGTGACCTCATTGTGGAAAGAAGACACCCCAAGGTATTCCGTGAGGGGCATGGCGAGTTCACAGAAAAAAAAATTTGGCACAAGTTAGCGGAAATTGTTTTTTTTTTTTTTTTTTTACAGTCTCATATTCCACTAACTTGTGACAAAAAATAAAATTTTGCATGAACTCACCATACCCCTCACGGAATACCTTGGGGTGTCTTCTTTCTAAAATGGGGTCACATGTGGGGTTTTTGTACTGCTCTGGCATTTGAGGGTCTCCGCAATCATTACACGTATGGCCAGCATTAGGAGTTTCTGCGATTCTCCGTATATTGAGCATACGGGTAATGAGATTTTTTTCCGTTCAGCCTCTGCGCTGAAAAAAAAAAATGAACGGCACAGATTTCTTCATTCGCATCGATCAATGTGGATGAATAAATCTCTGCCAAAATCAGTGACTGCGGTGCGGTGGGCTGGGCGCTAGCTACCTAACAAGTAGCTAACTAACTGGTGGTGATAGGGGACCCTTATGCCCCATTCACACGTCCGCAATTCTGTTTGCGGAACGGAATTGCGGACCCATTCATTTCTATGGGGACAGACTTTGTCCCGCTCGGATCCGAATTACGGATCCGCGCTCCGGGTCTGCACTTCCGTTCAGCAAAAATATAGAACATGTCCTATTCTTGTCCGCACTGCGGACAAGAAAAAGCATTTTCTATATAGTTCTGGCAATGTGCGGATCTGCAAAATGCGGAAAGCACATTGCCGGTGTCCGTGTTTTGAGGATCTGCGGATCGGATCCGCGGATCGGATCCGCGGATCCGTGAATCCACGGATCTGTGAATCCACGGATCCGCAAAACACATATGGACGTCTGAATGGAGCCTTACAAGGGTGTGATCAATGACAGGGGGTGATCAGGGGTCTAGATGGGGTGATCAAGGGGTTAATAGGTGAGGGGGTGGGGGGTTAGTGTAGTGTTTGGTGCAACTTTACTGTAGTTACCTGGTCCTCTGGTGGTCGATCCCAGAAAATGGGACCACCAGAGGACCAGGTAGCAGCTATATCAGACGCTGTTCATAAAACAGCGTCTGATATAGCTGTTTGATGCGATTTATATCGCATCTACAGCCTGCCAGCGATTGATCATCGCTGGCAGGCTGTAGTACAACTCTTCAGACGCCAGACGCTGTGAACTTCACAGGAAGTCTCGCGTCTCGCGAGATGACGCCCCGGCGCGTCCGATCAGAAGAACAGGACCGCCCGCAGGACGCAATCCTGCGTACGGCGGTCCTGAAGCGGTTAAACCAGGGGTGCACAACCTTTTCTGGTTGGGGGCCACATTGTCAGCCTGAATCAATTTGAAGGGCCGAAAATAAAACTTAAAAGTGTATTACCAACTGAAATACTGTATTTTTGGCATATTGAACATACAGGATATATCATTAATGTCTAGTTACAGTTCTAGGACTCCCATCTAATAGGAGAATACATGAAAGATACATGTATGAAGCCATAAGACATAGATTTACATGTCTTTTACCAGATGTTTGGGGGCCTCACAGAATGGTATCGAGGGCCGCATGTGGCCCCCGGGCCGCAGGTTGTGCACCCCTGCTTTAAACCCACAAAGGGATTTTATCTGAGCAGCAAAGTAGCAAGTATGTGTGAAGTGAAAAGAAAATGATACATGGTTTTCAAAATTTGTAATAAGTATGGCATGCATTTGTATTTAGCACCTTGAACTCTGATACCCCCAAATAACATCTAGTGTGACCATAGTGTAACAATTAGTAAATAAAAGTGTTACCTGTGTGTCATTTATTCTCAGTATAACTACAGCTGTTCTGTGAATGCCCCAGAGGTTTGTTACAGAACACTCTTGAACAAACAGCAACATGGCAACCAAGGAACACACCAGACAGGTCAGGGGTAAAGTTGTGGAGGAGTGTTAAGCAGGGTTAAGTTATGAAATAAATATCCCAAACTCTGAACATCTCATGGAGCAATGTTCAATCTATCATCTGAAAATGGAAAGAATAAAGCTCAACTGCAAACCTACCAACACATGGCTGTCCGCCTAAACTGACAGTCCAGGCAAGGACAGCACTAATTAGAGAAGCAGCCAAGAAGTCCATGGTTACTCTGGAGGAGCTGCAGAGATCCACAGCTCAGGTGGGAGAATCTGTCCACAGGACAACTATTGTTCACGTACTCCATAAATCTGGCCTTTATGGAAGAGTGGCAAGAAGAAAGCTGCAGATGGATCTGGATGATTGGAGGCTTGCGCAGAGAAGTCAGATGAGGTTTAACACTGACAAATGTAAGGTTATGCACATAAGAAGGAATAATGCAAGTCACGAGGACATACTAAATCGTAAAACACTGGCATGGAAAAGGACCTGGGAATTTTGGTGAACAGCAAACTAAGCTGTAGAAACCAATGTCAGGCAGCTGCTGTCAAGGCCAATATGACAATGGGTTGCATCAAAAGGGGCATAGATGCCCGTGATGAGAACATAGTATTGCCACTTTACAAATCACTAGTTAGACCACACAAGGAGTACTGTGTACAGTTCTGGGCTCCTGTGAACAAGGCAGACATAGCAGAGCTGGAGAGAGGGTTCAGAAGCGGGCAACTAAGGTAATAACTGGAATGGGTGGACTACAGTACCCTGAAAGATTATCAAAATTAGGCTTATTCACTTTAGAAAAAAGACGACTGAGGGGGGATCTAATAACTATGTATAAATATATCAGGGGTCAGTACAGAGATCTCTCCCATCATCTATTTATCCCCAGGACTGTGACTGTGACGATGGGACATCCTCTGCGTCTGGAGGAAAGAAGGTTCGTACACAAACATAGAAAAGGATTCTTCACGGTAAGAGCAGTGAGACTATGGAACTCTCTGCCTGAGGAGGTGGTGATGGTGAGTACAATAAAGGGAATTCAAGAGGGGCCTGGATGTATTTCTGGAGTGTAATAATATTACAGGTTATAGCTACTAGAGATGGGTCGTTGATCCAGGGAGTTATTCTGATTGCCTGATTGGAGTCAGGAAGGAATTTGTTCCCCTAAATTAAGGAAAATTGGCTTCTACCTCACAGTTTTTGTTTTTTTTGCCTTCCTCTGGATCAACTTGCAGGATAACAGGCCGAACTGGATGGACAGATGTCTTTTTTCAGCTTTATAAACTATGTTACTATGTAAAAGTAATCCATAAGGCCCCTTTCACACGGGCGAGTTTTCCGCGCGGGTGCAATGCGTGATGTGAACGCATTGCACCTGCACTGAATCTGGACCCATTCACTTCTATGGGGCTGTGCACATGATAGTTGATTTTCACGCATCACTTTTGCGATGCGTGAAAATCGCAGCATGCTCTATCTTCTGCGTTTTTAACGGAACGCAGGCCCCATTGAAGTGAATGGGGCTGCGGGAAAATCGCAAGCATCCGCAAGCAAGTGCGGATGCTTTGCGATGTTCCCGCATGGTTGCTATGCAACCATCGGGATGTGTAACCGGTTCTGTATTATTTCACATTATAACATAGTTATAATGTAAAATAATACCCTTAGCCATCTTCCTAATGTTTAAACAGGTGCAGAATGGGTTAAAAATAATAAACTAATAATAACACCTGTTCCATTTGATCGCGAAGCCCGGCATCCTCTCCGTTAGCTTGCTAGTAGGAAAGGACCTGTGATGATGTCACATGGTCACATGGACCAATCACATGCTCCATCACCATAGTGATGGAGCAGGTGATTGGGCCATGTGATGCTGTGACATCATCACAGGTCCTTTTCCTACTAGCAAGCTAACGGAGAGGATGCCGGGCTTCGCGATCAAATGGAACAGGTAAGTTATTATTAGTTTATTATTTTTAATAGTTGCCCACTATCCCCTTTACTCTGTTTTGACAATGGAGACACTACTCCAAAAAATCAGACAAGATTTCCGTACACAAGGAATCAGCTGTGGGGGTAGAGAACACAAGGCTGGAGCATATGCAGAGGACCTTCTGTTACTGTTATCCAACCCATCAGATTCACTTCCTATTATAGAACAACTTTTTCAAAACTTTGACAAAATATCCATTTTTAAAATAAACATGAGCAAATCGCAGGTATTAAACATTTCTCTTCCCAACCAACAATCCTCCTTACTCTCCGAAGCATCCCCCGTTTGACTGGTCCCAACCCCATATTAAATTTTTGGGCATTAAGATTTCCTCAAATTCTGCACAGTTATACAAACTTAACTTTCCCCCGTTACTACAAGAGATTTCCAAAACACTATAATCTTGGCCAACCTCGTATATGTCCTGGCTAGGCCGCAAAAACATAGCTAAATGCCTTATTTGGCCAAAAATAACTTAAATATGTCTGGAACTCCAAAAAACCCTGTATGAAATACTCAACACTTCAACTCCCAAGACACCTCGGTGGTATTGACCTCCCCACCCTACAAATTTTTACCCAATCAGTTCATCTTAACAGGATAATTGACTGGATAAAGAGACCCCCCTCAAAAACTATGGATCCCTATAGAAGAAGATATCTTACAATTCCTACTTCGACAGATCTTCGTGTCCACAGATGCCTCATTCAACGACACCATACCGAAAGAGATTCAACTCAACAATAGCGAAGTTTACTCCTTACTATTTCAAGATTCACTCCCTTCACATGAAACTCTGGATAGTCGGCTGCAAAGCCCTTCACTATCTTTGGTACTATATAATAAATGTAAGCTCTCTTCTAAACGGCTCATTCGAGCAGGAAACCTTAACAGGTCTCTGACCAAATACGAATCTCTCCTTGCACAACAGAAGCCGCCTAAGAAGACGTTATCAACCCTAAATAAAGAACTAATGCCTCTCTTATGTGATATCACACATTCCTTTATTCAAGCATGGGAAAAAGTCTTAAACCAGAATTTCTTACCAGAGGAACTTAGCAGGCTCTTTCTTGCCCCTAAGCAGTCCTCCAGATGTGTGAGATTACAGGAGAGTGGATACAAAATATTAACTAGAGGGCACCTCACCCCTGTATTGCTAAACAAATATAACCCAATTTATGACCCCCGCTGTTGGAGATGCGGACAACACACTGGAACATACTTCCACCTGCTCTGGTCCTGCCCTTTTATAAAACCATTCTGGTCCTCAGTGTTGGACCAAATCAACCAACTCACCGGACTCACCCTCACTCTTGCTCCAGAAATATGTTTACTACTACTTTTCCCGGATAAAATCCCTAAAATCACTCTGTTGTTAACAAGTCAACTTCTAGCTGCAGCTAGAATCCTAGTCCCCACGTTCTGGAAATCACGTTCACCCTCACACAATGGACAGAAAAAGTAGACTCCCTGTTCCGATTAGAGGAATTGGTTAGCTGGGAAAATAAATCCTATTTACTGTTCAAAACCATTTGGAACCCTTGGACTCAACATAGACACTTCGCCCCCTAATATCCCCCCCCCCCTCCACACTGATCTTAGTGTCTACCCACTCCTAAACCCTCGCATGTTTATTATTCATACTATATAAGCTTAAACACCTATCTGTATTAAATACAACTTCTCAAATGCATACTACACACAAGGGGGCTTCCATTGTCCACCCGCTGTCCGATAAAGTGTCACTGTCTACGAAGTACAGTTTCCTCCTCCCCCTTTACCTGCTCCCCCCTACCCCTCATTTGTTTTCTCTTAGCGAGATTAAAGGAGACATATGTAGACGAATTTTAGCACTATGTTCAGATAAGTTTACTGTAACCTATGTGACCTCCACTGCAGCACAGGAAATAGTAGGGTGACCGGAGGAGGGGGGGGGCAGGGTCACCAGTGGGGTGACAGGAGGACAGGGGAGCAGGGTCACCAGTGGGGTGACAGGAGGAGGTGGGAGCAGGGTCACTAGTGAGGTGACATGAGGAGGGGGAGGGGCAGGGTCACCAGTGGGGTGACAGGAGGAGGTGGGAGCAGGGTCACCAGTGGGGTGACAGGAGGAGGGGGGGAGCAGGGTCACCAGTGGGGTGACAGGAGGAGGGGGGGAGCAGGGTCACCAGTGGGGTGACAGGAGGAGGTGGGAGCAGGGTCACTAGTGGGGTAACATGAGGAGGGGGGGTGGCAGGGTCACCAGTGGGGTGACAGGAGGAGGGGGGAGCAGGATCACCAGTGGGGTGACAGGAGGAGGGGGGAGCAGGGTCACTAGTGGGGTGACAGGAGGAGGTGGGAGCAGGGTCACTAGTGGGGTGACTAGTGGGGTGACATGTGGAGGGGGAGGGGCAGAGTCACCAGTGGCGTGACAGGAAAAGGGGGAGCAGGATCACCAGTGGGGTGACAGGAGGAGGGGGGAGCAGGGTCACTAGTGGGGTGACTAGTGGGGTGACATGTGGAGGGGGAGGGGCATGGTCACCAGTGGGGTGACAGGAGGAGGTGGGAGCAGGGTCACTAGAGAGGTGACATAAGGGAGGGGGAGGGTCACCAGTGGGGTGACAGGAGTAGGTGGGAGCAGGGTCACTAGTGGGGTGACAGGAGGAGGGGGGAGCAGAGTCACTAGTGGGGTGCCAGGAGGAGGGGGGAGCAGAGTCACTAGTGGGGTGACAGGAGGAGGTGGGAGCAGGGTCACCAGTGGGGTGACAGGAGGAGAAAGGAGCAGGATCACCAGTGGGGTGACAGGAGGGGGAGCAGGGTCACTAGTGGGGTGGCAGGAGGAGGTGGGAGCAGGGTGACTAGTGGGGTGGCAGGAGGAGGTGGGAGCAGGGTGACTAGTGGGGTGACATGAGAAGGGGGAGGGGCATGGTCACCAGTGGGGTGACAGGAGGAGGGGGAAGCAGGGTCACCAGTGGGGTGACAGGAAGAGGGGGGAGCAGGGTCACCAGTGGGGTGACAGGAAGAGGGGGGAGCAGGGTCACCAGTGGGGTGACAGGAGGAGGTGGGAGCAGGGTCACTAGTGAGGTGACATAAGGGAGGGGGGGGGGCAGGGTCACCAGTGGGGTGACAGGAGGACAGGGGAGCAGGGTCACCAGTGGGGTGACAGGAGGAGGTGGGAGCAGGGTCACTAGTGAGGTGACATGAGGAGGGGGAGGGGCAGGGTCACCAGTGGGGTGACAGGAGGAGGGGGGAGCAGGGTCACCAGTGGGGTGACAGGAGGAGGTGGGAGCAGGGTCACCAGTGGGGTGACAGGAGGAGGGGGAGCAGGGTCACCAGTGGGGTGACAGGAGGAGGTGGGAGCAGGGTCACTAGTGGGGTAACATGAGGAGGGGGGGTGGCAGGGTCACCAGTGGGGTGACAGGAGGAGGGGGGAGCAGGATCACCAGTGGGTTGACAGGAGGAGGGGGGAGCAGGGTCACTAGTGGGGTGACATGAGGAGGGGGGCAGAGTCACCAGTGGCGTGACAGGAAAAGGGGGTAGCAGGATCACCAGTGGGGTGACAGGAGGAGGGGGGAGCAGGGTCACTAGTGGGGTGACATGTGGAGGGGGAGGGGCATGGTCACCAGTGGGGTGAAGGGAGGAGGGGGAAGCAGGATCACCAGTGGGGTGACAGGAGGAGGGGGGAGCAGGGTCACTAGTGGGGTGACAGGAGGAGGGGGGAGCAGGGTCACCAGTGGGATGACAGGAGGAGGTGGGAGCAGGGTCACTAGTGGGGTGACATGAGGAGGGGGAGGGGCATGGTCACCAGTGGGGTGACAGGAGGAGGGGGAAGCAGGGTCACCAGTGGGGTGACAGGAAAACAGGGGAGCAGGGTCACTAGTAGGGTGACAGGAGGAGGGGGGAGCAGGGTCACCAGTGGGGTGACAGGAGGACAGGGGAGCAAGGTCACTAGTGGGGTGACAGGAGGAGGGGGGAGCAGGGTCACTAGTAGGGTGACAGGAGGAGGCGGGAGCAGGGTCACCAGTGGGGTGACAGGAGGAGGTGGGAGCAGGGTCACTAGTGGGATGACAGGAGGAGGTGGGAGCAGGGTCACTAGTGGGGTAACATGAGGAGGGGGGGGGGGTGGCAGGGTCACCAGTGGGGTGACAGGAGGAGGGGGGGAGCAGGATCACCAGTGGGGTGACAGGAGGAGGGGGGAGCAGGGTCACTAGTGGGGTGACAGGAGGAGGGGGGAGCAGGGTCACTAGTGGGGTGACATGAGGAGAGGGGAGCAGGATTACCAGTGGGGTGACAGGAGGAGGGGGGAGCAGGGTCACTAGTGGGGTGGCAGGAGGAGGTGGGAGCAGGGTGACTAGTGGGGTGACATGAGGAGGGGGAGGGGCATGGTCACCAGTGGGGTGACAGGAGGAGGGGGAGCAGGGTCACCAGTGGGGTGACAGGAGGAGAAAGGAGCAGGATCACCAGTGAGGTGACAGGAGGAGGGGGGAGCAGAGTCACTAGTGGGGTGACAGGAGGAGGGGGAGCAGGGTCACCAGTGGGGTGACAGGAGGAGGTGGGAGCAGGGTCACTAGAGAGGTGACATAAGGGAGGGGGAGGGTCACCCGTGGGGTGACAGGAGTAGGTGGGAGCAGGGTCACTAGTGGGGTGACAGGAGGAGGGGGGAGCAGAGTCACTAGTGGGGTGCCAGGAGGAGGGGGGAGCAGAGTCACTAGTGGGGTGACAGGAGGAGGGGGGAGCAGGGTCACCAGTGGGGTGACAGGAGGAGGTGGGAGCCGGGTCACTAGTGGGGTAACATGAGGAGGGGGCAGGGTAACCAGTGGGGTGACAGGAAGAGGGGGAAGCAGGGTCACCAGTGGGGTGACAGGAGAAGGGGGGAGCAGGATCACCAGTGGGGTGACAGGAGGAGGGGGGAGCATGGTCACTAGTGGGGTGACAGGAGGGGGGGTAGGGTCACCAGTGGGGTGACAGGAGGAGGTGTGAGCAGGGTCACTAGTGGGGTGATAGGAGGAGGGGGGGCAGGGTCACCAGTGGGTGACAGGAGGAGGTGGGAGCAGGATCACCAGTGGGGTGACAGGAGGAGGTGGGAGCAGGGTGACTAGTGGGGTGACAGGAGGAGGTGGGAGCAGGGTGACTAGTGGAGTGACATGAGGAGGGGGAGGGGCAGGGTCACCAGTGGGGTGACAGGAGGAGGGGGAAGCAGGGTCACCAGTGGGGTGACAGGAGGACAGGGGAGCAGGGTCACTAGTGGGGTGACAGGAGGAGGTGGGAGCAGGGTCACTAGTGGGGTGATAGGAGGAGGGGGGAGCAGGGTCACCAGTGGGGTGACAGGAGGTGGGAGCAGGGTCACTAGTGGGATGACAATGTTGGCAACTCAATTAGGATTCTGATTATGTAAGAAAAGATGCTCATATTCATTTTATTTCAGATTCTTTATAAAACAGGCATACATCACACCTAAACAGGGTCTTGTCAATGGTGACATTTCTATATCTATAGTATACAAGCAAGTACACTTACCTCTCCACTGCACACACCAGACTGGCAGCCCTAGCCGGAAATGGGACTGGGCGCAGAAAGGATTTATGGGAAATGTAGTTCTCCCGCAGACTGAAGCTTATTCTTTGGTAGATGCTAGAGTGGAGTTGTTAGAAGGAGGTCTGTGAAATCACTGGTCACATGCTCATTTATGGTCACATGACCAAATAGCTTGTGGAAGCAGGAGGGGCTGTGTGTGCCTGCAGGCAGCCCAGTGAGGTAGGTTGTGCTGCAGTCCTAGAGTACAGACCTTCAGAGCAGATGAGGGGCAGCATATGGAGCACTCAGGGGCAGTGGGGGTAATGGAGTGCAGGTGTATCTGTGAGGGGGGCATGTGGTGTATTCTGGGGACATGAGAGTGCAGATCTCTGTGGAGGGCTTTGTGGGATGTAATAAATCTGCAAGGGAGGCTTTATGGGGTGTACATCTGTGAGGGGGGCATTTGGTGTATTCTGGGGGACATGAGGGTGCAGATCTGTGAGGGGGGCTTTATGGGGTGTAAATGTGTGAGGGGGGCTTTATGGGGTGTACATGTGTGAGGGGGTTTTATGGGGTGTACATCTGTGAGGGGGGCATGTGGTGTATTCTGGGGGACATGAGGGTGCAGATCTGTGAGGGGGGCTTTATGGGGTGTAAATGTGTGAGGGGGCTTTATGGGGTGTACATCTGTGAGGGGGGCATTTGGTGTATTCTGGGGGACATGAGGGTGCAGATCTGTGAGGGGGCTTTATGGGGTGTCCATCTGTGAGGGGGGCATGTGGTGTATTCTGGGGACATGAGAGTGCAGATCTCTGTGGGGGGCTTTATGGGGGTGTAAATCTGTGAGGGAGGCGTTATGGGGTGTAAATCTGTGAGAAGGGCTTTATGTGTAAGGGGGACATGCGGGTGCAGATCTCTGTGTGTGAGGGGGGCTTCATGGGATGTAAATGTGTGAGGGGGACATGAGAGTGCAGAGGTGTGGGGGGGGGGGGTTTATGGGGTGTAGATCTGTGAGGGGAGGGCATGTGGTGTATTCTGGGACATAAGGGTGCAGATCTGGGGGGGCTTTATGGGGTGTAGATCTGTGAGGGGAGGGCATGTGGTGTATTCTGGGACATAAGGGTGCAGATCTGGGGGGGGGGCCTTTATGGGGTGTAAAGCTGTGAGGGCGGCATGAGAGCACAGATCTTTGGTGAGGGTCTTCCTGGTAAGTAAGGTGTGATGTCAGTGGTCACGTGAC
This sequence comes from Bufotes viridis, assembly GCA_033119425.1. Lineage (NCBI taxonomy): Eukaryota > Metazoa > Chordata > Amphibia > Anura > Bufonidae > Bufotes > Bufotes viridis. The sequence goes on from CM065594.1 coordinate 113,335,457, forward strand.
TTCGATGCTACTCACACCGGGAAAAGCGAGGCACAGATGGCAACCTGTTTGCTGGGGGGGGGCGGGTGTCACAGATGGTGAACTGTTCAGGGGGGCAGAGATGGCGACCTGTGTGCTGGGAAAGGTGGGCAGTGAAGGCGGACCTGTGTGCTCGGGGGTGGGGATTGCAGTAATGGCGACCTGTGTGCTGGCTGGGGGGGGGGGGGTTGCAGTGATGACCACCTGTGTGCTGGGGGTTTGCAATGATGGCGACCTGTGTGCTGGGGGTGTGTGGTTGCAGTGATGGCGACCTGTGTTCTTGGGAGGGGTTGCAGTGATGGCGACCTGTGTGCTGGGGAGGGGTTGCAGTGATGGCGACCTGTGTGCTGGGGGTGGGGTTGCAGTGATGGCGACCTGTGTGCTGGGGAGGGTTGCAGTGATGGCGACCTGTGTGCTGGGGAGGGGTTGCAGTGATGGCGACCTGTGTGCTGGGGGTGGGGTTGCAGTGATGGCGACCTGTGTGCTGGGGGTGGGGTTGCAGTGATGGCGACCTGTGTTCTGGGGGGGTGCAGTGATGGAGACCTGTGTTCTGGGGGAGGTGCAGTGATGGAGACCTGTGTTCTGGGGGGTGCAGTGATGGAGACCTGTGTGCTGGGGAGGGTGCAGTGATGGCGACCTGTGTGCTGGGGGAGGGTGCAGTGATGGCGACCTGTGTGCTGGGGGTGGGGTTGCAGTGATGGCGACCTGTGTGCTGGGGGTGGGGTTGCAGTGATGGCGACCTGTGTGCTGGGGAGGGGGTTGCAGTGATGGCGACCTGTGTTCTGGGGAGGGGTGCAGTGATGGAGACCTGTGTGCCGGGGAGGGTGCAGTGATGGCGACCTGTGTGCTGGGGGAGGGGTGCAGTGATGGCGACCTGTGTGCTGGGGGTTGCAGTGATGGCGACCTGTGTGCTGGGGGAAGGGTGCAGTGATGGCGTGCTGGGGGAGGGGGTGCAGTGATGGCGACCTGTGTGCTGGGGAGGGAGTGCAGTGATGGCGACCTGTGTTCTGGGGAGGTGGGCAGAGATGGGACTTGTGTTTTGGGGGGGGGGGGGGGTGCACTGATGGCGACCTGTGTGCTGGGGAAGGGAGTGCAGTGATGGCGACCTGTGTGCTCGTGGGGGGGCAGTGATGGTGACCTGTGTGCTGGGAGGGTGGGCATAGTTGGCAACCTGTGTGCAGGAGGGGGCAGAGATGATGACCTATGTGATGGGTGGGGGGGGAGGTGCAGTGATGGCGACCTGTGTACTGAGAGGGTGGGCAGAGATTTGACCTGTGTGCTGGAGGGGGCTGGTGCAGTAATGGCGACCTGTGTGCTGGGGGTGGGCAGAGATCGTGACCTTTGTGCTGGGGGGTGCAGAGAAGGCGACCTGTGTACTGCGTTGGGGGTGCAGTGATGGCAACCTGTGTGCTGGGGGGGTGGGAAAAGATGACGACCTGGGGGGTGGGCAGAGATGGCGACCTGTGTGCTGGGGGGTGGGCAGAGATGGCAACCTGTGTGCTGGGAAAGGTGTGCAGAGATGGCAACCTGTGTGCTGGGAAAGGTGTGCAGAGATGGTGACCTGGGGGGGGGAGAGGGGGCTTTGCAGTGATGGCGACCTGTGTGCTGGAGGGGACAGAGATGACAACCTGTGTGCTGGAGGGTGTAGTGATGGCGACCTGTGTTCTGTGGGAGGTGGGCGGAGATGGCGACCTGTGTGCTGGTGGGGGGCAGTGATGGCGACCTGTGTGCTGGTGGGGGGGCAGTGATGGCGACTTGTGTGCTGGGGGTGCAGTGATGGCGACCTGTGTGCTATTGGGGCGGCAGTGATGGCGAGCTGTGTGCTGGTGGGGGGGCAGTGATGGTGACCTGTGTGCTGGTGGGGGGGCAGTGATGGCGAGCTGTGTGCTGGGGGGGGCAGTGATGGCGACCTGTGTGCTAGAGGGGACAGAGATGACAACCTGGGGGGGTGGGCATAGGTGGCGACCTATGTGCTGGGGGGGATGTGCAGTGACGGCGACCTGTGTGCTGGGGGGCAGAAATGTGACCTGTGTGCTGGAGGGGGCAAAGGTGGCGACCAGTGTGCTGGTTTATGGGGTGTAGATCTGTGTGCTGAGGGAGGGGGTGCAGTGATGGCGACCTGTGTGCTGGGGGGGGTTGGGGCGGTTGCAGTGATGGCGACCTGTGTGCTGGGGAGGGTGCAGTGATGGCGACCTGTGTGCTGGGGAGGGGTGCAGTGATGGCGACCTCTGTGCTGGGGGAGGGGGTGCAGTGATGGCGACCTGTGTGCTGGGGAGGGTGCAGTGATGGCGACCTGTGTGCTGGGGAGGGGGTACAGTGATGGCGACCTGTGTTCTGGGGGAGGTGGGAAGAGATGGTGACTTGTGTTCTGGGGGTGCAGTGATGGCGACCTGTGTGCTGGGGAAGGGGGTGCAGTGATGGCGACCTGCGTGCTGGGGGTGCAGTGATGGTGACCTGTGTGCTGGTGGAAGGAGGGGGGCAGTGATGGCAACCTGTGTGCTGGAGGGGGCAGAGATGATGACCTATGTGCTGGGTGGGGGAGGCGCAGTGATGGCGACCTGTGTACTGAGAGGGTGGGCAGAGATGTGACCTGTGTTCTGGGGAGGGTGCAGTGATGGAGACCTGTGTGCTGGGGAGGGGTGCAGTGATGGCGACCTGTGTGCTGGGGGTGGGGTTGCAGTGATGGCGACCTGTGTTCTGGGGAGGGGGCTGCAGTGATGGAGACCTGTGTGCTGGGGGAAGGGTGCAGTGATGGCGACCTGTGTGCTGGGGAGGGTGCAGTGATGGCGACCTGTGTGCTGGGGGAGGGTGCAGTGATGGCGACCTGTGTGCTGGGGGAGGGTGCAGTGATGGCGACCTGTGTGCTGGGGGAGGGGTGCAGTGATGGCGACCTGTGCGCTGGGGGAGGGGTGCAGTGATGGCGACCTGTATGCTGGGGGGTGCAGTGATGGCGTGCTGGGGAGGGGTGCAGTGATGGCGACCTGTGTGCTGGGGAGGGAGTGCAGTGATGGCGACCTGTGTTCTGGGGGAAGGGGTGCAGTGATGGAGACCTGTGTGCTGGGGAGGGTGCAGTGATGGCGACCTGTGTGCTGGGGGGGAGGGGGTGCAGTGATGGCGACCTGTGTGCTGGGGGGGAGGGGGTGCAGTGATGGCGACCTGTGTGCTGGGGGGGGGGTGCAGTGATGGCGACCTGTGTGCTGGGGGGGTTGCAGTGATGGCTACCTGTGTGCTGGGGAGGGGGTGCAGTGATGGCGACCTGTGTGCTGGGGAGGGAGTGCAGTGATGGCGACCTGTGTTCTGGGGGAGGTGGGCAGAGATGGGACTTGTGTTTTGGGGGTGCACTGATGGCGACCTGTGTGCTGGGAAGGGAGTGCAGTGATGGCGACCTGTGTGCTCGTGGGGGCAGTGATGGTGACCTGTGTGGGGGTGCAGTGATGGTGACCTGTGTGCTGGTGGAAGGGGGGTAGTGATGGCGACCTGTGTGCTGGGAGGGTGGGCATAGTTGGCAACCTGTGTGCAGGAGGGGGCAGAGATGATGACCTATGTGCTGGGTGGGGGGGGGGAGGTGCAGTGATGGCGACCTGTGTACTGAGAGGGTGGGCAGAGATTTGACATGTGTGCTGGAGGGGGGGGGGGGGCTGGTGCAGTAATGGCGACCTGTGTGCTGGGGGGTGCAGAGAAGGCAACCTGTGTACTGCGTTGGGGGTGCAGTGATGACAACCTGTGTGCTGTGGGGGTGGAAAAAGATGACGACCTGGGGGGTGGGCAGAGATGGCGACCTGTGTGCTGGGGGTGGGCAGAGATGGCAACCTGTGTGATGGGAAAGGTGTGCAGTGCAGAGATGGCAACCTGTGTGCTGGGAAAGGTGTGCAGAGATGGCGACCTGTGTGCTGGAGGGGACAGAGATGACAACCTGTGTGCTGGAGGGTGTAGTGATGGCGACCTGTGTTCTGTGGGAGGTGGGCGGAGATGGCGACCTGTGTGCTGGTGGGTGGCAGAGATGGCAACCTGTGTGCTGGTGGGGGGGCAGTGATGGCGACCTGTGTGCTAGTGGGGCGGCAGTAATGGCGAGCTGTGTGCTGGGGGGTGCAGTGATGGTGACCTGTGTGCTGGTGGGGGGGCAGTGATGGTGAGCTATGTGCTGGGGGGGCAGTGATGGCGACCTGTGTGCTAGAGGGGACAGAGATGACAACCTGGGGGGTGGGCATAGGTGGCGACCTATGTGCTGGGGGATGTGCAGTGACGGCGACCTGTGTGCTGGGGGGCAGAAATGTGACCTGTGTGCTGGAGGGGGCAAAGGTGGCGACCAGTGTGCTGGTTTATGGGGTGTAGATCTGTGTGCTGAGGGAGGGGGTGCAGTGATGGCGACCTGTGTGCTGGGGGTTGGGGCGGTTGCAGTGATGGCGACCTGTGTGCTGGGGGGTTGGGGCGGTTGCAGTGATGGCGACCTGTGTGCTGGGGAGGGTGCAGTGATGGCGACCTGTGTGCTGGGGAGGGTGCAGTGATGGCGACCTGTGTGCTGGGGAGGGGGTGCAGTGATGGCGACCTGTGTGCTGGGGAGGGTGCAGTGATGGCGACCTGTGTGCTGGGGAGGGGTGCAGTGATGGCGACCTGTGTGCTGGGGGGTACAGTGATGGCGACCTGTGTTCTGGGGAGGTGGGAAGAGATGGTGACTTGTGTTCTGGGGGGGTGCAGTGATTGCGACCTGTGTGCTGGGGAAGGGGGGTGCAGTGATGGCGACCTGCGTGCTGGGGGGTGCAGTGATGGTGACCTGTGTGCTGGTGGAAGGGGGGGGGGGCAGTGATGGCAACCTGTGTGCTGGAGGGGGCAGAGATGATGACCTATGTGCTGGGTGGGGGGGAGGCGCAGTGATGGCGACCTGTGTACTGAGAGGGTGGGCAGAGATGTGACCTGTGTGCTGGAGGGGGGGGGGGGGCTGGTGCAGTAATGGCGAAAGGTGGGAAAGGTGGGCAGTGATGGCAACCTGTGTACTGGAGGGGACAGAGATGACAACCTGTGTGCTGGAGGGTGTAGTGATGGCGACCTGTGTTCTGGGGGAGGTGGGCAGAGATGGTGACCTGTTTGCTGGTGGGGGGCAGAGATGGCGACCTGTGTGCTGGTAGGGGGGCAGTGATGGCGAGCTGTGTGCTGGGGGGTACAGTGATGGCGACCTGTGTGCTAGTGGGCGAACTGTGTGCTGGTGGGTGCAGTGATGATGACCTGTGTGTTTGAGGGGACAGAGATGACAACCTGTGTGCTGGGGGGGGGGGGGGTCATAGGTGGCCACCTGTGTGCTGGAGGGGGCAGAGATGGCAACCTGTGTGCTGGAGGGTGTAGTGATGGCGAGCTGCGTGCTGGGGGGGTGCAGTGATGGTGACCTGTGTGCTAGTGGGGGGCAGTGATGGCGAACTGTGTGCTGGGGGACAGAGATGACAACCTGTGTGCTGGAGGGTGTAGTGATGGCGACCTGTGTTCTGGGGGAGGTGGGCAGAGATGGTGACCTGTTTGCTGGTGGGGTGCAGTGATGGTGACCTGTGTGCTAGTGGGGGGGCAGTGATGGCGAACTGTGTGCTGGGGGGGTGCAGTGATGGCGAGCTGTGTGCTGGGGGGGGGCAGTGATGGCTAGCTGTGTGCTGGGGGGGTGCAGTGATGGCGAGCTGTGTGCTGGGGGGGGTGCAGTGATGGCGACCTGTGTGCTAGTGGGGGGGCAGTGATGGCGAACTGTGTGCTGGGGGGGTGCAGTGATGGTGACCTGTGTGCTAGAGAGGACAGAGATGACATGGGATTATAGTTCACACTCACCCATTCAACTTATACCTCCGCTATAGCAACTAATAATAAAAACACATACACAAAGGAAACTTAGGTGGTATAAATAGGCCACGGCCACTTTATTAAAGAACATTTTATTTTATAATTTTATTAATCTTATATATAATAAAATATATTTAAATAACCAATAAAATCAATTTAACAATTCATAAATCAGCTCACCAGTAAGCTAATAAAATTAATCAAATAACTAATATGAGACCAGCCATAAGCTCGACCTCAACATCAGCTACAACTCGTCCACTCAAAATTAATTGAGTGACTTACCCCTCCTTCTAACAAAGTGACCGTGACAGACCCAATACGGGAAGGGCGGGCGGGGACGCTCTTCACTCCAGGTACCGATCAGACTGACAGGACCCCCCCATATGAAACAGCCATATAATACATATCTCAGGGGGGGGGGGGGCCTTGAAACGGCCCACCAATGCACAGCTGTTGCTGAGCAAACATAAAAACATCTGCCCAGCAACTACACCTAATAGGATGCCCTATTAACCAATGATGGACAGCCGTCCATCACTGAGGTAAAATAGCTAACCTCTGGAAAGCCTTGGCGGGAAAAATTCCCGCCAAAACCATCCTTCATTAATCTACATGGGATGAACATAATCCCATGTAGATTCCCTCATATACATTTCGGGAATCCATACATGGGATTATAGTTCACACTCACCCATTCAACTTATACCTCCGCTATAGCAACTAATAATAAAAACACATACACAAAGGAAACTTAGGTGGTATAAATAGGCCACGGCCACTTTATTAAAGAACATTTTATTTTATAATTTTATTAATCTTATATATAATAAAATATATTTAAATAACCAATAAAATCAATTTAACAATTCATAAATCAGCTCACCAGTAAGCTAATAAAATTAATCAAATAACTATTATGAGACCAGCCATAAGCTCGACCTCAACATCAGCTACAACTCGTCCACTCAAAATTAATTGAGTGACTTACCTCACCGGACCATGCAGACTACTCTGTCTGCATGGGCCCCACCCCACCAATGGCTAATTCAATCATAGACTGCATGTCTAAATTAAAAATATCAAGACCAATGTCAGATAAGTGAATTTTATCTTGGAAATAAAGGCCGGGCACACCACCTTCAAGATCTATATGTCTAAAAGAAAACCCCAAATTAGCGGCATGAAGCGAGCCATAATGCGGTTAACCCGAATCCTGATTTTATCCAAGTACTTGAAGTTTCCATAGACCAACCAAAGGAGCCTCGGAACTATTTCCGAGAAAACAAGGCGGGCCTCAGGAAACAGCCTACGGGTCCTCACCATAGTGCGCTTCATACAGTATGCCAATTCAATAGTTCCCAATTTACCAATATCATTACCCCTGCATGGAAAATGATCACATCAGGGTCAGGATACAACGAACACATCTCTAACAGCACATCAAAAACACCATCCCACCGTAAACCTCGAACTCCATTCCAATAAATTCTCACCACATTCGTGGACCATGAAAGGTTATCACCGTATGATCTTTCTAAGGCTCTACGATGCGCCCAATGTACAAAGGAATGCCCGATAATCCATACGGTGATGCCTGTGAAAACTAAGAACAAAACAACAATTACTTAAAATAAACCATCAGGACGAACATACAATTTAAAACGACTGGACGACCAACGTCCAATTCGCTTGATGACGGACGAACTCAAACCACATTGAGCTGCTGTAGTAGCAGCACCAATTCTAAATGAATGAGCCGTAATACGATAGCCCTCCAAACCGACAGCCGACACACATTTTGCCAAAACTGCCCTAAATTGATACTGCGTCAATGCCGACCCATCTTCATGCACAAAGAAAGATACACCACCATCCGGTCGAATATGAAGGTAACGAGATAACATACTCACCGGGCAAATACCTCCCGAAATAACCTTGTTCACCCTAATCCAGGTACCCTTACCTGCCCGATCCGTTTTTGAAAAAGGAAGAAAGAACAATGCATAATTAGAATGAACATGAACATTCTTGAATGCCAAACCCAAATCCAATCTCCCGCTCCTAGGCAACAACTCACCTATCCTAAACGCCCCAAAAACATGCAAGCAAAAGCCGTAGAAAAAGAACACCCTCAAACGAATCAGTACATACAAAAGACGTAGCCTGACATAAAGATGACAAAATAGAAGGAGAAACAGGACTGCGATCATCAGGAAAACAATTCCCCGCTTGTACCCTTTCAATAGCTGTTTCACCACATAAAAATCTAACAACGAACAACAACCCAGTACCCTAAGAAAAAATGAAACTCCAGACAACACCCGCAAGACAGACGAATAAGCAAAACCATCCCTAAACAGTGATAAACAAAAGGCAATAGAAACAGACTCACTACAGGAAAATTGGGACCAACCTTTAGAAGTATTAAAAACACACCACTTATTCCAAGAACGCACATAATCCATCCACGTTGCCGGCGACACGGACGATCGTAAATAGGACATAACTAAGACCATATCAGATTCCACAGGTAAGTCGGACAAGGAACCCCTTCCCGATCGGCCCCTCCAGCCACCTGACGAAACTTCTGAAATTGAAATCGGGACAAAGAGTCAGCGATGGAATTATCAACCCCTGGGACATGCTGAGCTTTCAACCAAATATTCAATTTCAAACATACCAGCACCAAATGCCTTAACAATTTAACTACTAAAGAGCATTTTGAAGACAAACAATTGATCGCAAATAAGACGCCCTTATTATCCGTGTGCAGCAATATTCTCCGATTAGAAAATTCATGACCCCACAAGACCAATGACACAACAACAGGAAACAGTTCCAACAAAACAATGTTCTTTGTCACTCCATTCCTTACCCAAGACTCATGCCACCTAGCAGCACACCAGTGGCCGTCCCAGAAAGCACCAAAACCACAAGAACCGGCCGCATCCGTAAACAAATTCAGAGATGACGCCACAACAAACTCCTCCTGCCAAAACGATCGACCATTATATTCCTGGAAAAATCCAACCACACTAACAAATCCTCTTTCACCTCCTTAGTAAGCCGAACATGAAAGGAAGGGTTCCTCAAGCCAGATATCCGTGCAGATAGCTGTCTACAAAATATCCTACCCATAGGCATTATTCTACCAGCAAATGCCAGCAATCCTAAAACAGACTGAATCTCCTTCACAGTTGCTTTACGCTTCCTCAACAACATACCCAAAAGAGAGCAAGCCTTCTCAATCTTTTGAACCGGTAAGCGAAACTCGCTATTCACAGAATCTAAAACAATCCCTAAATACTCCAAACAATTAGTCGGATAAATCGTCTTCTCCTGTGCAAGCGGAACACCAAAATTACCACAAACCTCAAACAAAGATTCCAACACATCTAAACATACAGAGGATCCAACAGGACCAACCACCAAAAAGTCATCCAAATAATGAGTAATAGCACCCCGCATGCACTTCACAGACACTACCCATTCAATAAATGAAGAAAAGGACTCAAAGTAAAAACACGACAAGGAACACCCCATGGGGAGACATTTGTCAAAATAAAACATACCTTGAAAATGAAAACCTAAAGAACTAAAACAAGACGGATGCACAGGCAAAAGGCGAAAAGCGGATTGAATATCCGCCTTTGCCATCAAAGCACCCTCCCCAAAACCTCGCACTAAATCAACAGCCGTGTCAAAACTCGCATACTTCACAGAACACATAGCTTTATCGATCTCATCATTCAATGACCTACCAAAAGGAAACGATAAATGATGAATCAAACGATAACTCCCAGGCTCTTTTTTGGGGACAACACCTGAAGGAGAAAGGCGAAAATTGGCGAAAGGCGGAGAGAGAAAAGGGCCCTCTATCCTGCCCAACCCCAATTCCTTGGTCAATTTGTCACGTACCACTAAAGGATACTGATCCACAGATGACAAATTATTAACCCACTCACAACCAGAACCCGAAAAAACTGGCAGCATAAAACCTACCCCAAAACCCTCAAGTAGCAGGTCCGCTATCATGCGACTTGGATAGCGCTCTAGCCAAGGACGCATGTTCTCCAGATTTACCGGAGTCCACGCTCTTGGCCAAGAACTCTTTTGTAGACGGCTGGGTGGGCATGTTAGCCCTTTTATAACAGCGCATCATCGGGTGACTCCCACCACAAAAAGCACACTCATGACAATATTTACAAGTTGAAGGCCATCTGCATTGCGCCTCATTAAACGCAAAACAAGTGCCCTTCTTAAACAACTGACCCTGAGCAACGGTAGATCCAGCCTGCTGCTTGGGGGCAGAAAAAGCAGGGCGCTGCGGAACCAACAAATTTAACCACAGCCCCACATCCTTTGAACCCCAACGCATGCTAGGATAAACCGACAGCTTCTGGCAAAAAAACCCTCATCATACACAAACCAACCAAATCCTCCAAAGTTCCTGTAAGCTTCAAGAACATTATCCAAATGCTGAAACAAGCCTGAACAAAGAGCAGGAAACCTTTCACCTAAAACACTAGAAAAAATACAATAAGCTTGAAGCCAGTTACTAAACGTGTGTGGGATAGGACGCCTCCTATCTTCCTCAGACTTATCATCTTTCTTATCCAATTTAGACACAAAATCCTTAGACGCTGGTAACAGTGATAAAATATCAACAAATTCATTCCTCCAAATTTTTTCTTTCACAGATTTAGAGAGATGAAAACCAAGCGGAGAGAGATCACATGGTAACACTTCTTTATAGCAGGACTCCGCTACACCCTTGCGTCTAGAAACAGGTAAAGCAACCGAATCATCACTATCAGATCCAGCAGCGCCTTCCAAATTACTAAAACGCCAAGCATCTGAAATATCACCTGCTGCGCAATTCTGCCCTAAAGCAGGTGAAGGATGAGACATAAACTGTTTTAAAGAAGATAAAACAGATGACAGAGAATCAATCACAGGAGCCAAAAGATGAGCAGACTCACCATCGCGCAGAGGAAGAAGCATTCAAATGCTGAGGGGGAAGAACATCCGCACACGCACCCTCCAACTGCTCAACACTTGCGTGGAGCTGCCGAGATTGGTGCTGCTGGGAACTCTGGTCCAGGCTGCCACGTCTCCTGCCCTGCTGCAGAAAAGGAAGAGAAGTTGCAGAAAAACTTCCTGACTGAGAAACACGCCTCCTGCGCCGTCCACCAGGAGCGGAACCATCTAACACTGCCGAGGTTCCGGGGGACGCATTAGCCAGTAACACCTCTTGCCGTGACGATATCCGCCCACGGCGCCCGCTGACAGGATCCCCCGTCGACTTCCTCAAGTCCTCACGCCTCCGATCCGGAACAGACCTGCAGGGGGAAGGAGAGAAACGGGTGCGCTGCCTCTTCTCCCTTCTAGAGGAGCGCACCTCAGGTACCGCTGATACCGCTGCCGCCGCACTGGACCCCGCCTCCACCGCCGCGCTGACAACAGTGCTCACATCTTCCCCTGCTACAGGGACCGCTGATGAATGCTGACGGAAGTCTTCAATGCAGCTCTCTATCCACGCTGGAACCCCGTCCACACCTGCACGCCGACGAAGCTCCGCCACAAAGTTCTCCATTACAGGTTAGTGCTGGGACGCTCTTCACTCCAGGTACCGATCAGACTGACAGGACCCCCCCATATGAAACAGCCATATAATACATATCTCAGGGGGGGGGGCCTTGAAACGGCCCACCAATGCACAGCTGTTGCTGAGCAAACATAAAAACATCTGCCCAGCAACTACACCTAATAGGATGCCCTATTAACCAATGATGGACAGCCGTCCATCACTGAGGTAAAATAGCTAACCTCTGGAAAGCCTTGGCGGGAAAAATTCCCGCCAAAACCATCCTTCATTAATCTACATGGGATGAACATAATCCCATGTAGATTCCCTCATATACATTTCGGGAATCCATACAACCTGTGTGCTGGGGGCATAGGTGGCCACCTGTGTGCTGGAGGGGGCAGAGATGGCGACCCATGTGCTGGGGGCTTTGCAGTGATGGCGACCTGTGTGCTGGAGGGGACAGAGATGACAACCTGTGTGCTGGAGGGTGTAGTGATGGCGACCTGTGTTCTGGGGGAGGTGGGCAGAGATGGCGACCTGTGTGCTGGTGGGGGGCAGAGATGGCGAACTGTGTGCTGGGGGGGTGCAGTGATGGTGACCTGTGTGTTAGAGGGGACAGAGATGACAACCTGTGTGCTGGGGGGGGGGGGGGGCAGAGATGGCGGCCTATGTGCTGGGGGGGGATGTGCAGTGATGGTGACCTTTGGGGGGGGGGGTCGAGGGCGGGGCAGAAATGTGACCTGTGTACTGGGGGGGACAGAGATGACAACCCCTGTGTGCTGGGGGAAGGGGGGGCAGAGATGGTGACCAGTGTGCTGGGGGGGACAGAGATGGAGACCTGTGTGCTGGGGGTAGGGTTGGGCAATATACCGGTGTCTGCGATATACCGCGGTATTAAGAAACTGCGATATCACAGTTTCCTAATAACCGCGGTATTTAATGACGTCATAGGAGCGGTCGCACGTGTGCCGACTGCTCCTAAAACGTCCATGTACTGCTCCTGCACAAAGGATTCAGGAAGTGTTGGCCCCGCAGCGGCTGCCTCCTGCTTTCTCCTATTCTGCCCCCCGTACTGACACAAAGCCTGAGGGCATAGGTCGGCCCCAGGGCGGGGTGTGGAATTCCTATCGCCCGACGCCCTGGACATGCAGTTCCGGGCGCCGGGCAGTTTGTTTGTGCAGATACCTTAGCCCTCATTCGGGCAAGTAGCAGGGCTCGGGTGGCGACGGTTTTTCATCTGCACGGCCCGGCAGCACGTTTAGACGGCTTTCCACACTGTGATCAGCGCTGCGCACAGTGTGCAGGCAAGAAGTCGGGAACAGAGTAGTGCTACCGGACGGAAGTCATCCAGCTCCCAGCAGAAGCACCGACACCACCGAATCAGCGGCTTAAGTAGTAATGGAAGCTTCTGTCTCCTTACATGGTGGCAGCCCCTGCCCTGATACCTATCTAGCAGGTAGTGTGTGTGGTGACTCCTCTGGGTGAGCTGTGGAGGATACTCTCCTGTCAGGCTGCAGCTCTGCTTCTTCTCCTGGCGCTGAAGCTAGAGTCCTGCCTTCCTCTTTGTGCTGCCAAGTTCCAGCCACTCACCCTCCATGGGGGAGCTGCCCCATTATTGCATGTATATAACATTAAAGGGATTCACTGCCCCAGTATGGCATATAGTATATGCCATACTGGGGCAGTGAATTACTTTAATGTACATGCCATACTGGGGCAGTGAATCCCTTTAATGTACATGCCATACTGGGGCAGTGAATCCCTTTAATGTACATGCCATACTGGGGCAGTGAATCCCTTCAATGTGTATGGCAGTGAATCCCTTTAATGTATATTATACATGAAAGGGATTCACTCCCCCAGTATGGCTTGGCTGCCCCCATACAGTATAACGTCTCCTTGTGGCTGCCCCCATACAGTATAACGTCTCCTTGTGGCTGCCGCCATACAGTATAACGTCTCCTTGTAGCTGCCCCATACAGTATAACGTCTCCTTGTGGCTGCCCCCATACAGTATAACGTCTCCTTGTAGCTGCCCCATACAGTATAACTTCTCCTTGTGGCTGCCCCCATACAGTATAACGTCTCCTTGCGCTGCCCCCATACAGTATAACGACTCCTTGTGGCTGCCCCATACAGTATAACGTCTCCTTGTGGCTGCTCCATACAGTATAACTAAACACCTTCCATCGCAGAATTACCAAAAATAATGCGGAATATACAATTAGCAAAAACCCCCAATAAATCACCACATTATATAAATGATAAAAAGCCAAATTTTATTTCATAATGTTAAAAATACACAAATAACAGACCAATATATCTAAAATGGATCCTCATAGAAAAGGTGGACAGTAATCACACTCCACAGAGGTCTGTGCCCATTAGCCCTATTCACAGTGTAGTAGCCAATGTAATATGGCTACGAACATATTGTCCGACCAGTGAATATCTAAATAGATAAATAGAAAGAGTGAATGCAATCTATCCACAATGTATCAACATAAGAAAGGAACACGTGTTCCAATATTCAGAAGGTCGGTTACAAAAATACAAAGGGTAAAGCTACAGACCGGTGTGGAGGTAGTGCTTCCTCAACCCCAACGTATGGGGACCTGTGTGCTGGAGAGGGCAGAAATGGTGACCTGGGGGGGGACAGGGAGGGTCGGGTGGGCAGAGATGGTGACCTGTGTGCTGGGGGGCGGAAGGTCAGAGATGGTGACCTGTGTGCTGGGGGACGGGGACAGATGGTGACCTGTGTGCTGGGGGGACAGAGATGGTGACCCGTGTGCTGGGGGGGACAGAGATGGTGACCTGTGACCTGTGTGCTGGGGGAGACAGAGATGGTGACCTGTGTGCTGGGGAGTACAGAGATGGTGACCTGTGTGCTGGGGGGCTAGAGATGGTGACCTGTGTGCTGGGGGACGGGGACAGATGGTGACCTGTGTGCTGGGGGGTGACCTGTGTGCTGGGGGAGGGGGTGACCTGTGTGCTGGGGAGGGGGGCAGAGATGGTGACCTGTGTGCTGGGGAGGGGGGACAGAGATGGTGTGCTGGGGAGGGGGGACAGAGATGGTGACCTGTGTGCTGGGGGGACAGAGATGGTGACCTGTGTGCTGGGGGACAGAGATGGTGACCTGTGTGCTGGGGGGACAGAGATGGTGACCTGTGTGCTGGGGGACAGAGATGGGGACCTGTGTGCTGGGGGTACAGAGATGGGGACCTGTGTGCTGGGGGGGGGGGGGACTGCAGTGATGGTGACCTGTGTGCTGGGGGGGGTGGGCATAGGTGGCCATCTGTGTGCTGGAGGTGGCAGAGATGGCAACATGTGTGCTGGGGAGGGGGGCAGAGATGGTGACCTTCGCCCATTCTTCATGGGCAAAAGCCTCCAGTTCAGTCACATTCTTAGGCTTGCGCGCTGCAACTGCTTTCTTTAAGTCCCACCAGAGGTTCTCAATTGGATTTAAGTCTGGTGACTGCGATGGCCACTTCAAAATGTTCCAGCCTTTAATCTGCAACCATGCTCTACTGGACTTGGAGGTATGCTTGGGATCATTGTCCTGTTGAAAGGTCCAATGTCTCCTAAGCCTCAGGTTTGTGACGGACTGCATCACATTTTCATCCATTATCTCCTGGTACTAAAGAGAATTCATGGTACCTTGCACACGCTGAAGCTTCCCTGTACCTGTAGAAGCAAAACAGCCCCAAAGCATGATTGACCCCCCGCCATGCTTCACAGTAGGCAAGGTGTTCTTTTCTTCATAGGTCTTGTTCTTCCTCCTCCAAACATAGCGTTGATCCATGGGCCCAAACAGTTCTAATTTTGTTTCATCAGTCCACAGAACACTATCCCAAAACTTTTGTGGTTTGTCCACATGAGTTTTGGCATACTGCAGTCGACTCTTCTTATTCTTTGGAGACAGCAAGGGGGTGCGCCTGGGAGTTCTGGCATGGAGGCCTTCATTACGCAGTGTGCGCCTTATTGTCTGAGCTGATACTTCAGTAACCGCATCTGACAAATCTTTTTTCAGTTCCTCAGCAGTCACACGGGGACTTTTCTCCACTTTGCGCTTCAGGTAGCGCACAGCAGTCGAAGTCAGCATCTGCTTTCTGCCACGACCAGGTAGCGTTTCAACAGTGCCCTTTGCCTTGAATTTGCGAATGATGCTTCCTATGGTGTCTCTTGGTATGTTTAACATCTTTGCAATCTTCTTATAGCCATTGCCCTTCCTGTGAAGAGAAATCACCTCTTCTCTTGTCTTCCTGGACCATTCTCTTGACTTCACCACGTCTGTAAACACACCAGTAAATGTCTAGAAGGAGCTGAGTATCACAGTTATTTTACATCTGCCTAATTGGTGCTTATTATGCTTGATTGCTGCTCCTTGACATCCACAGGTGTTTTCAAAACACTTGAATGAACCTCTGTTCTTAAGAGTGGTAGTCTTTAAGGGGTTGAATAATTGTGTCAATGAAGAAATCACAAAAAAAACATTTAATACTGTATTACAAAAACAATTGATGTCATTTTAGTTGCATTTGATTCTTTAAAAAGTCCTTGTAAGATTTCATTCTGAACACAATTACAAATGTAGACTAAATTCCCTAAAACCCTTTACAGCATTGGGCGTTGAATAATTTTGAACACAACTGTATGTGCTGGGGGGACAGAGATGGTGACCTGGGGGCGTGGGCAGAGATGGTGACCTGTGTGCTGGGGGCGTGGGCAGAGATGGTGACCTGTGTGCTGGAGAAAGCAGAGATGGCGACCTGTTCGGGGTGGGGGGGGGGGCAGAGATTGTGACCTGTGTGCTGGAGGGGGCACAGATGGTGACCTGTGTGCTGGAGATGGCAGAGATGGCGACCTGTTCGGGGGGGGGGGGGGATACTGTCTGTACCTGGGGAACAGTTCACTGGAGAGGCATGAGCAGCAGTCGGTGGATGTGGGTTGCAGACAATGTTGCATATCTTATGTCAGGTTTGTGGGAGAGAAGGGGCACATGGTGAGAATTGTGCGTTTTGTAGGACACCTGATCAGACAGTAGTACTTGGTGGAGTAGTCTAGTTAGATGGGGTGACCTGGGGTGCAGTACCTGGTCTCGTGACATATGGGGCCAACAGGGAGTATTGTGTGGAAGCTGTTAAGATTAGACAAGGAGATCATGAGTGCAAGAGTGAGGTCACATATAGGGGAGTCCAGGTTCTGTGGGGGCAGTGTGTTCGTGTGGGAAAAAAGGTCAGGGGGTACTACGGTGTATAGGACTTATGCAGATCAAACAAGGGGTTCTCGTGCTGCTGTCTGTGGGAAAGGGCTCACATGACGAATGGCTCTGGCAATGTGGGGGCCAGTGGAGTATGTGTGGGTATATGGGACCCATGCAGGGGTACTTGTCCTGCTGTCTGCTAGAGTGGGGTGGCATGAGGAGTGGTCCTAGGACTTTTTACTGTAGTCAGGTGGCTGTCAGTTGTAGTATGTTAATTGGGTATAGGAACTACACCGTCTGGAGAAGGGGATGTTGCTCTGAATTAGCTCAAGGCAGTTTCAGGGAATTGTATGGCATGTATGTCTGGAATGAGGGTCCTGTGTTTGGGCTTCATGTGGTGGTTTGGAGTTTAATGCCTCATCTTAAATTTTCTACTTATGTGGCTGTGTGGTGACATATTTGTGTTTTTCCACCCCATAGATCTTATTCCTAGTAGATGAATGGCACAAGAGAGGGGTTTCCAGTCTCTAAAGCCAGGGGAGAGGAGCACTCCAGCGCTGGATCCTATAAAGAGGGAGAGGAGCGCTCCAGCGCTGGATCCTATAAAGAGGGAGAGGAGCGCTGGATTCTGTAAAGAGGGGGAGGAGCACTGGATCCTATAAAGAGGGAGAGGAGCGCTCCAGAGCTGGATCCTATAAAGAGGGAGAGGAGCGCTCCAGAGCTGGATCCTATAAAGAGGGAGAGGAGCGCTCCAGAGCTGGATCCTATAAAGAGGGAGAGGAGCGCTCCAGCGCTGGATCCTATAAGGAGGGAGAGGAGCGCTCCAGCGCTGGATCCTGCACAGGCGAAGAGGAGCTCTCCAGGAGGCTGTGGGTGAATGGTCATGGACATGTATTCTGTGTGAGGCAAGGATACTCCGGTCTTAGTAAACGGGGGTCTTGTTTATAGAAACAGTGTAATCAGAAAAAAACAGAGCCATTTTATTTTGAGCATCAGTTTGTTGAGGGTCGCACTAGGGTTGGGCGATATCAAAAATATTCCCACGATAACGATATTAAGAAATTTATCGCGATAACGATATATATCACGATAAATACCTATTAGATGAAAAAACACTCAAAACATAGACTTGTGCTTCAGATCTTTAATTGTAAAGTATTAAACATTTTACAATTGCTCTTATTACAAGTATGTGTAGGATTTATAAGAGAACACATAAAAAAATAATCCTTTTACCATATAGTAACAGTACAGTTACATGAGAATTCAGTGTAAAAGAAACAGATATGACAAACTGTCTGCTGTAGTCTTAGACATTTAGACTTTCATCAGATAAAATGACCAGTTTGGCGGTTCATTGTCTGGAGTCTGGACTGTGGAGGTTGATATGTCAGGTTGGATATTTTCAGCTGACAGAGAGCTCTTGCACACGAGTGTTACTCACTCAGCGTGATCGCAGAGCAGCTCCTGGCCTGGCTTCTCCTGCACTGACCGGAGTCACACAGCAACATATTGATTTATGATGCTATAACATTTCTGGAATGCATTGAATAACACTGACTGGCAGCAGTATATCAGTGCTATCCAATGCATTCCAAATCTGTAAGGGTTACATAGATAGCATCATAAATCAATATAATGCTATGCGACCCTGTCAGTGTGGGAGAAGTTAGGCCAGGAGCTGCTCTGAGATCACGCTGAGTGAGTAACGCTTGTGTGCAACAAGAGCCCAGA
Source organism: Bufotes viridis (assembly GCA_033119425.1). NCBI lineage: Eukaryota > Metazoa > Chordata > Amphibia > Anura > Bufonidae > Bufotes > Bufotes viridis. The sequence continues at coordinate 113,353,819 of CM065594.1, forward strand.
CAGTCGAACACTGAGCAGGCAGAAAAGATCCTCCTCCTGACCCTAATCACCTGAGCCCTTGTGCAAATGCAAACTACAAAGTGCAAACTCAATTCTCTAATAATTATAGAAATAAACTAAACTGCCTAAATGATTGGGCAGTTCCATTAATACTGTGGCGTAACCGTTCATTCGTAACCTAAACCAACCCAGGTCCCAGGCCCAGGCCAGCAGCATTCTGAAGAGGTTGGACTCAGAATGGCCAAACAACAGCCATCAATATGCAGATAATTGGCAGGCACCTACAAAGACGTTCCAAAAGGGAAGCAAATATAATGGCCCAAAGCAGTATATACGTAAAACATACATCATGATTGAGAAAAAGCATGACTGAGGTAAAAGACTGTTTAGAGACAGTCACAGTGGTAAGGTGCCATCATTTGCAACACCATGTTCCATCCAACGTCCATACAGTGGCACTAAGGTTACAAGCACCAATAATATGTAACACATATCATATAGCTGCAGGCCGTAGGGATACTAGGACAAGAAATGAAAAGATATTCAAGACGAGCCCATATGCTCATAGTAAGTAAGGTGGTATTTTAAAGGGAGTCTGTTTAGCGCAATTATGCATTTTATACCGTTTCTATATTGTCATAGGCGCCACCATGAAGTTTAAAAAGGTACCTTTGTTGCTGTTCCTGTACTCTTCAAACCGCAAAAAAAGAACTTTGATCAATATGTAAATGAAGGCCCGCAAGTGCCCATGAGCGGCGTCTTCATTGTTGGAGCCTCCAACAATGAAGACGCCGCTCCTGGGCACTTGCGGGCCTTCATTTACATATTGATCAAAGTTCTTTTTTTGCGGTTTGAAGAGTACAGGAACAGCAACAAAGGTACCTTTTTAAACTTCATGGTGGCGCCTATGACAATATAGAAACGGTATAAAATGCATAATTGCGCTAAACAGACTCCCTTTAAAATACCACCTTACTCATTTTTACTAAGAAATATTAAGTTTGATACAGTACTGGGTTTCAGTCTTCCACGCAGACCACCAGTTATCAGCCCAACCTTTGGACCACATTCTCTCACTCGCAACTGCAGTTGCTTGAATTGCCAAATACTTTTTGGCCAAGACACACAGGAGCGGCATGCTTTTGATTTCAGAGGAATGTTTCCACCACTGAAGTGGTTTAGTGTTTAGAGGTTCCACTGCAAGAGAGAAATACAGCTCCATTTCAGCTCTGGGGTTTAAAGCTGCTTCATCACATATCTGAGTGGCGGCATTTAATTTGTTATTCTTAGATAGAAAAAAAGCGAGACCAGCCCCGCCCCTATCCAAGCTTTTTTCATTGGAACAAGTATTGGAAGAACTTTCACCAAATGACAATGATAGTGACTTAGACACGTGTGACTGAATCTGAGTGAGCTCATTTTCAATGCACTGTTTAGTTAGGCTAGGGTCAGCACTGACATTTAATTTATAACGGGGATCAAGAGCTGTACAAAGCTCAAGTACAGACATTTCGCTATCACTATATTTATCTGTAAGTTTTAATTTGGCTCTTCTTTTCATTTTTACCAACATTTCGGTATCCATATCCCTTTCATTGAACACTGTACTGTAGAGTGTATCTAGCAGCGGCAAAATAGAGCTACTGGTTACCTCCTCCTCTCCACTTAACAGGTCAGTCAGGTCACTGACTTCTTTTAGAAGGGACCGACACTCAGATAATACATTTCTGTCTGACCAATTCAGCTCAAGATGGCCTGTTTGTGTGTTTTCTGTAAGAACAGCATTGATCAAATCTTTTTGATCCATAATTCTGGACAGCATGTTATATGTCGAACCCCACCTAGTTTTGCAGTCGCCAAGTATTTTTCGGGAGGGTAAATTTCGCTCTGTTTGCTTATCACATAATCTAAGCTGAAGTTTCCATGAGGAACTAAATGCGGAAACTATTAAACGACATTTTCTGATGACTGCTTGACAGCGATCATCATCTAGTGCAGCCATTACAGCTAAATGTAGGCAATGGCCAAAGCACGGTATTCTTTTCTGACTCATGTCCCTCAAAGCCTTTACTATATTTGAACCATTGTCTGTTGTAAATGCAGTTACTTTGTCTTGAGGGATTTCCCATTGGGATAAGACATTTTTAATCGCCACAGCCAAATTGGCTGCAGTGTGTGATTCTGGCATATAGAATGTATCTAGTGAACGACATACAAGGTTAAAGTCATTATCTACCCAATGACCGGTCACAGTCCAGTAAGGATCAAATGATCCTTGGGACGTCCACCTATCACATGTAAGTGAAATGTTGCTGTGGTTTAAAGTTTCCCTAACTTCAAGTTGTACTTTTGTAAGTACATCATGGTACATTTTAGGTATAGCTACAGATGAAAAATATTTTCTATCTGGCATTTCATAACGTGAATTAAGTGTTTTGACCACATTACGGAAAGGTTCTTTTTCTACTGTATATATTGGCATCATATCTTTAACTAGCCATTTGGTGATGGCATGTGTACATTTTTTCCATTCTGCGGAAGAGCGGTCATATGGACGTATTTTGTCCCACATTTCTTTGATATTAGTTGGTTGTGTTAGCTGACCTTTGTCAGACTCGCACAGCCTTTTTCCACTACCCATTTTTAATGGATTAAGTTTTTTTTTTCAATTCCGTTAATATTTGATACTCTTTTGGGTGATGGAATTGTAAGTGGGAGGTCAAATTAGATGTATTACCACCCTTAGCTTTTACATGTTTGCTACATTGGCGGCAAATTGGATCACCATCAACTATACTGTTCTTATCCCCATCCTTTTTTTTAAAACCAAAGAACTTCCATACTGGAGCTGAGCAATTTGGTTTTACTACAACCTCTTGGCTGCTATGCTCTGTTTCATCAGGTACAGGTACTTGACTGCTGGAAGGCTGGCTCTGATGAATCTGACTGTTGCTGGCCATATGACTGCTTCTACCTTCTCCTTTTCTGCGTTATTCTGGTAATGGTCACCTTCTGGACTAGCCGGTTGTCCTTGATCTATGATGTAGTGGTATATTAGTGTCTCTCTATATCTATTTGGTGCTTGCAGGTTGATTAACTTTCCTATAAAAACAAAAAGATAAAACTTTTTTTTACTTCTGCCCCTGTGTCAATACACAATTTAGTGTCATCTGCTGTAGCTGTACTACTTAGTAATAACCTTTGTGTGTAAATGTCATTGTTGCATCATTTCATTTTGTGTAGGAATATTTACTTACTCAGATATTCTCTTTTTTCTGGGCGAAGAAAGAATGCCAGATGTTCAACACGCAGCAAATTGGGTGACTTGATCCCTTTGAGGCTGGGGGGCCGGCGTGGGTGTCTGAATCCTCCTTGGTCCGGAGGAGTGGAGGCGGAGCAGGTCAGGGCCAGGCGCTCTGTCTCTGGTCTGTCTCTGGCACAAGAAGACAAGACACTATAGTCCTTCTGGGCTGGCTGACTCTGCAATCGTTGTGGGTCCAAATGGGACCCACAACGATTAACACTTTTTTTGATATGTCACTATGACATATCAAAAGAGTTCAAAAAGGGCAGTTACTGGGGATTATTACTAATAATTAGTACTTACTCAGATATTCTCTTTTTTCTGGGCGAAGAAAGAATGCCAGATGTTCAACACGCAGCAAATTGGTTTGGGTGACAGTCAGACTCGATCCCTTTCACTGTCCTGTCCGGTGGTGCAGAGTGCGTGGGTGTCTCTGAGACTGGTGCGGTCCTCAATAATGATCCTCCAAAGTAGGGCAGGGGAGCGGAGCAGGGCCGGCGCCGCCAGCTGGAGGGCAGGGCCCAGGGCCCAGTGAGTCTGACAGCTGGTGGCTCGCCTCAGTCAGTCAGGCTTGCTTACAATAAAGGCTAGAAGGAAGGAAGGAAGGAGTCGGACAATTGTTTTCCTGTGTGGTCCCATAGTTACATGGGGGTAAAAACATTATACACAATATTCTGGGATTGGGATGTTGGGCTGAGCCTGAGACACCAGGAAAGATACTGTATGGGCTGGGCGACTGGGATGGAATGGGACGTTATACTGTACGGGGGCAGCGGCATCCACAAGGAGACATTATACTGTACAGGGGGCCACAAGGAGACATTATACTGTATGGGGGAGGCTACAAGGAGACGTTATACTGTATGGAGGCAGCCACAAGGAGACGTTATACTGTATGGGGGCAACCATAAGGAGACGTTACACTGTATGGGGGCAGCGGCAGCCACAAGGTGACGTTATACTGTATGGGGGGCAGCCACAAGGAGACGTTATACTGTATGGGGGCACAGCAGCCACAAGGAGACGTCACGTTATACTGTATGGGGGCAGCGGCGCCGGCAGCCACAAGGAGTATTGTACTAGGTGGATTGGATGTGGTCCTGTGGATGGATTTGGAAGGGAAGGGGTTAATGAAATGTTTTCTTGTGCCCTACTGCTGCCTTCCCTTCCCTTCCTGAGCATCACCAGTAGGGAGGGGAGGGAGAGCATTAGGGAATAAAAGGGAATAAGAGTGACTTAGAGAGGCACAGTATAATGTCTCCTCCTTGTGGCCCCATAATGTCTCCTTGTGTGGTGGCTGGCAACTGGCTGCCTCTACAGTATAATGTCACCGTGACATTATACTGTAAGGGGGCAGCCAGTTGCCAGCCACCACACAAGGAGACATTATGGGGCCACAAGGAGGAGACGTTATACTGTGCCTCTCTAAGTCACTCTTATTCCCTTTTATTCCCTAATGCTCTCCCTCCCCTCCCTACTGGTGATGCTCAGGAAGGGAAGAGAAGGCAGCAGCAGGGCACAAGAAAACATTTCATTAACCCCTTCCCTTCCAAATCCATCCACAGGACCACATCCAATCCACCTAGTGCAATACTTTTACAATTTAACATTATTGTCTGAGCGAGGGTGCTCATCTGACTCAGTCCTCCTCACACACACCTTTTTCACTTGTCATTTACTCCTCATAGGCTGGGAGTCAGGTCAGGACAACAGGGCTCTCATGGCCATGGGGTGGTGGCGGCTGCTCTGGAGTTTTCCCGCGGCTGCCTTCCTTCTCTGGTAACTCTGGGGGGCGGAGACTTTTAATATATGAGCGAGGCAGCCGCGGGAAAAATCTTTAACTCTCCCCTCCCCACCCCACCCTTTACAGGCAGAGCGCAGGCGCAGCCACCGAGAGTGAGACTCGGGAATGTGAGCTGCCCCGCCGGGTAGGCGGAGGCGGAGCCAGGGACGCAGGACTCGGAGCCGGCAATGATTTTAAATGTGAGGCGGGTGGTGACGGTGAGTGAGGAAGGCGCCGCAGACAGAGCGCATGACGTCACAGAATACCGCGATTATTAGAAAACAGTGATATCGCAATATCGCTGTTTTCTAATATCGCGGTATATCGTAGCCACCGGTTTATTGCCCAACCCTAGGTCGCACCAACAATTAGGCGAGGTGAGGCGATCGCCTCAGGCGGCGAGGCCCTGGTGACAAGTGGGGGGCAGCAGGAGATGAGCGCTTCCATTGTGGAAGCATTCATCTCTATACGCATCTGTATCGCCGTCCTCCAGACAGCAATTCAGATATCTCTGTGCGAGGCAGGGGAGAGGTGTCTACCTTACCCATTTCTCTGATATCAAAAGCAAAAAAAACAAAGAGCGACATGCAAAGGTATTGAAAAATTATCAAAAAGCTTTATTAGTCATATGTTAAAAAGTTACAAATCCTAGAAGGAGGTGACAGACAAACACAGACGCCACCCTGGACCCTATATCAAGATACACAAAACATATCTAGCACTCCTAAGATGGTGTTGCAAAAAAGGCCTATTGCATAAAAGATCAATGTAATATATCTGGGCCTTACTGAGGCCTGTCAAATATCCACAGATAAGGACATATCAAGTACCAGTGTACCATTTCTCTGATAGCCTGAGCCGTACAGAGAGGGACACAGTCCGAAAGAGGCCTGCATTTTTTTTTATATGGCACACAATGTAGGAGAGGAGTGCTATGGTGGCACTTCTTACTGGCACGTTATTGTGGGGCACTATGGGGGCATCTACTGAGGGCACAAAGAAGGGGTATTTTGTATGGGTGCACTATGGGGGAGAGGAACACTGGGGGCAACTAGGACAACTTCTTACTGGCACATTATGGGGGCATCGACGGGGAGCACTAAGAAGGGGTATTTTATACTGGCAAATTATGGGGGACACTGGGGCACTATATAGGGGCATTTTATATTGGTGCACTATGGGGAAGGGGGAAGAGAAGCACAATGGCGGCACTGACTTGGGGGCATTATATAGGGGTATTTTATACTTGCACACATTATGCAGGCACTATGGGGACGTAAGCTCAACTGGGGGCATTAAAAGGAGCATTTTTTGCATTGGCACACATTATAAGGGGGCATTTTATGGACTGGTTCTCATTTTAAGGGGGCATTTTTCAACTGTCACATTATAAGGAGAATTATTACTACTGGGGGGCATTATGTAGGCTTTGTTACTACTGGGGGATTATGGGGAACATGATTACTAGTATGGGCACTATGGGAGCATTATTACTTCTGGGGCACAGTGGGGACATGTTGGGAGCACTGTAGGAGCACTATTACTACCAAGTGTGCTCTAGCAGAGAATTATTACTATTGGTGGGACTTTACACTATTTGCTGGGCGCAGTTATTTAGGGACACTGTGTGCCAATAATTATTGAAGTGCACTATCTGCATGGTACTAGTATTATCAGGTGGTTTATCGGTTTCTGCAGTATAATATTGGGGAGCACGGCGGGCACAGTATTGGGTGGTAGGATAATTTGTTCAGAAGGTGGGAGGATGATGGAAAAGTAGGAAACAAAGATTTTTTTTTTTGTCAAACTGCAGAGACGAGAGATGGCTCAAAAATCAACAATGTGGTCTAGTCTGAAAGGAGAAGATGAGAAAATCTCTATCAAAGGAGACGTCACTGGATGTAAGGGTACTTTCACACTTGCGGCATGGCTACCCGGACTAAAAAGTCAGATTTGCAGTACTTTTAGTCCAGCGATCTCCGGCACTGCCGTGCTGCATTGTAGCTGCCCTGTACATAACCTTTCCTATTATTGAAGAGACTCTTTCTGTTTCCTTAGGACTTCCATGACGCCTGTTTTGCAGAGATTCAATTCAGTACAGAACGCCATGCAAGCTGCTGCATACTATGAGGAAAATACAATTTCAAACTTTGTTGTCTTGAAAAAAAACATTCCTTTTGCATAATTTTATTTGACTTGAAGCCCTTAGTTGACCACCAATACGCATTTCTCCGGTGGTCAATAAGGGGCCCCCGCCTTCTCACAGAGGCCCAGTCTAAGCGCTGCACGCACGTGAGAACTGTGTTCCTGCACTAACAGCCTGTACTAGCAGAAGCGCCTATCCAGGCTGTTTAACCTCTTACATGCCGCAAGCAATGGCGCTTGCTACATGTAAGTGGTTATAGAGGGAGTGGACTCCCTCTTTTTCCCATTGGACCCCGCAAATGAGTGCTGATGTGTGTACAGTATAAGCAGGCCAGGACCTAGTATGGCCCCCAAGCCAACCTTGAGTGCTTCATAGCAGGCTCCTCCTCTCTGTATAGCACGGACATTAAAATGCAATGCACTATAGGAATAGTGGGAGAGATTTATCAAACTGGTGTAAAGTAGAAATGGCTTAGTTGCCCATTGTAACCAATCAAATTCCACCTTTAATTTTCCAAAGGAGCTGTAAAATATGAAAGGTCGAATCTGATTTGGCAACTAAACCAGTTCTATTTTACACCAGTTTGATAACTCCACACAGAAAAGAGTACACCTAAGGGGGAGATTTGTCAGTATAAGGACTGTTACAGATTGCATTTTGTGAAATCTGGGCATTTGTCACCGTAAGGCTGCCATGTAATATAATCTAGGTATATACACAAAATTAACATACAGGGGTGGACTAGGATGTTAGTGGTCCTGGAAAAAAACTAAGTGGTTCACGTTGAGGTCTTCAATACCATAATTCAGCTCAAAATACCTCCAAGCATTACCAGATACCATTGGATTTTTGGTTTTGCTAAACCACAAATAACAGTGCAGCACAAAATACCCCCCAGAAGCTACCTCTGAGATACAAGCCACAACACCGAGCCAGTCAGCCTTCAGCATGCTATCTGGTTCAACACCACCAGATATAATGGAGAAAACAGCACTACCTACCTATTGTATCCTGTGATGTCTTCTCTGATGTAAACATTCTGCTTCCTCATCTCTATCTAGGGTCAGTCAAGACATCCTTGACAACTTCTTTCAGCTATGTCTCAGGTCTGCAGAGTTTGCCACAAAGACAGCTTAGATTTATCTCTTTTTAATCGTCTTTCCCATCATGTGCCCGCTGTACTCACCAGTGCCCCTAAATACCATACTTTTCTCTCTAAAAGACGAAGGTGGGGGGGGGGGGATACTAATGAGCGCTTCCACTGTGGAAGTGCTCATTAGTACAGGATGGCCGGAAAACAGTGAATACAGCGCTCCCTGTGTGAGCTCTGTACTCAGCACTCCCTTACCTGCACACAGTGTGGGAACATCATCGCCCTCTATGTCCTTATGCTGTGTGATGTCGGGTCACAGTACTGCGCAGTAGGAAGAGCATTGGATGTCAGGAGTAGCGGGTGGCAGGAGAGGTAAGTTGATATATTTTTTTTTTCTCTTAGATCTGAGGTTTGATTAACATGGGGGTCTTATAAATATTGGGGGTCTGAATAGGGGTATCTGTCAATCTGCCATGATGAGAGCTTAGGTGGCCCCCAAGGAATCATCCCACCAGGAATCTTTCCAAAAGGTCCTATGGGGAGTCTGCACTTGACTACATACAACTGTATAAACCTAAAGCATGTCCTACGTCAGTGATGGCGAACCTATGGCATGGGTGCCAGAGGCGGCACTCAGAGCCCTCTCTGTGGGCACCCACACCCTGGAAAAACTCTATGATGTACCAATATGCATATATATAATTGTAGTCCAGCTCACCTCACCCGGTAATGTTCCCCGTATGCCTTAAGCAAGCCTGGGTTGAGTTCCCTCAATGCATAAGTAGAAAAGAAAAATCGGATCCAACTTTCAATTTAAAACCAGCTTCCTCTTTATTGAGACGTGTTCACAAGTAGATACAATCCATTCAGTATGCGACAATTGTTGACGCGTTTCGGACAGTACGTCCTTAGTTGGTCAACAATTGCCGCATACTGAATGGATTGTATCTCCTTGTGAACACGTCTCAATAAAGAGGAAGCTGGTTTTAAATCGAATGCCAATTTTTCTTTTCTAATTGTGTACCAATATGCCTTAGACTTTTCCTGCCATTTATAAGCGCAGGGAGCACTATGAACGGCACAGGCAGCACATTGAATGCAGGCAAGTTATTATAGCTAAGTGATAAAGTACATGAAAGATATACTATAGTGGACTGTAGTATTCAGGTTAAATTCCATGTTGGCACTTTAACCCTCTGTTGAAAAGCTTTTAGTGGTGTTCACTGTTCCAGTTATATGCGGTAAAGCCTTTAGTGGCGTATATCAGTAGAAAAAGATATTTGGCGTTCAACGCTGCAGTTATATGCGGTAAAATCTTTTAAAAATTATTTTGGTGGAGAAAAAACTTGCATTCAGCATTAAGCGCCGGACTTATATGCGGTAAAATCTTTTTAAAAATATTTTGGTGGAAAAAAATCTTGTATTCGGCATTAAGCGCTGCACTTCTATGCGGTAAAATCTTTTTTGAATCATTTTGGTGGAAATAAAAATTTCCACCTCCTCCATTAACTTCCTTATCTCTTCATTATCATCGGACACACTAACTTTAGACCCCTCCCCCCAGTTATATATATTTAAGCGAATAAAGGTAAATGATACTGCCAGCCTGTTAAAGGGAATTACAGCATGATACCACAATACATTTGATAGGACATTTAACAAGAGTTTAAAGTGCCCACATATAGCACATAGTGGGACACTGCATCAAAATGGATCAGCCAGGATTTCCACACACCAATGCCTGAAGCATCAGACTAGATCATCAATGGTGCCACACCAGCAATTTGACAAGAGACCGGTTTCTTCTATTCTGATGCTGTTACCCGCCTGATGCCACACATCTGATGCCAAGTGCTCCTTTCACCCACCATCTTCAGCAGGTACTGGTATTGTCACCCACCTCCACAGTACGTCACCTTGCCACTGTGTGGCCTCCTGATGCTGCCGCCACCTCCAGACTCTGTCATTGTGCAGCTCTGTGGTCTCCTCGTGCTGCTGCCACCTCCAGACTCTGTCATTGTACCACTTGGTGGCTGGCACGCCCCTTCTTTCTTTGATTGACCGTGCCGGGCAGCGATCCTCTCCTGCCTCCGGCACTGTCTCCCTGCTAAATCCTGCGCCGCCACTCTGTATTCGGCACAGGCGCGGTGAGCTGAGGACGCTGGTGCCTGCTGTCCTCAGCTCACCGCGCCTGTGCCGAATACAGAGCGGCGGCGCAGGATTTAGCAGGGAGACAGTGCCGGAGGCAGGAGAGGATCGCTGCCCGGCACTGTCAATCAAAGAAAGAAGGGGCGTGCCAGCAGGTTGCCGCTAGGAGCAGGGCAACGCCCCCCCTGCTCCTAGAGGCTGATTGACATATTATAAAAAGACATTTTTTAGCCTAAATATACATCGGATTTTTATAAAAAAGACATTATCAAGCTGCTCTGACATTAGCACATAGCTAATGTCAGACAGCTTATAATGTGTAATCCTGGTGACAGAAACCCTTTAAGTTAAGAATTTTGTATGGCCCACGAACCATGTTACAAATATCCAAATGGCCCACGGCAGCAAAAAGGTTCCCCACCCCTGCCCTACAGTCTCAAAACAGTCTCCCTGCACTCGCCCTCTACAATATTCTTTTTCAAACCAGTTTTCAGCAACACTGTCTCTAGCACATGAGCGCTTGCCATGCCTCTCCCTATGCTCAGCCCAGAGTGACCGCACGGGATGAGGCTTTAATAGGCCTGTGACATCACAAGGGGGTGGCTAACAGTGGATTAGCTGGCTGCATGGCATTATGGGTCATATTGCGTTCCCAGGCTTCTTACTTTCACTTTGTAAGACGCACAGCCGCCATTTTAGGAAAAAACTGATTTGTTACCACGAAGCGTGAGTAAATTCGGATTAGTGACGAATTGAATTTTTCCTTAAACTTGAGATCGAATTCCACTTTGATTCGCACAACATTAGTGTTGATGCAGGGCAGTTGAGCCAACATTAGCACCCTGGCCATGCCTCCCCTTTTGCCCACATATCCTGTATACCGCCTGTATACCGCCACACTAACATCCCCCAGCAACTTGCTAAAAAATTCCTAAACTGCCGAGTATAGCATTTTCCCTTTACCACTGTGTGTTGCCTGTCTGCCGCTGCTTTTGTGTACCCCTCCCGCGTTTGGCTACAGATCTCCCACTGCTTCCACAGCACGCTGCCATCCTGCTATCTCACACCCTGCAGTCTCACAGGCACGTTTCCACCCGGCTGTCTCACGGGCATGCTTCCACTCTCTCCCCCCGATGATGACAATGCCCACTCTTCACCCAGCTCCCACATGCAATCGACTACATCTACATCGGTTTGTTCCTCACTAATGTTACCTGACTCTTGCGCACGTACCTCTTGCAACATGTGCTCCCACCCGACTGTTATCATTGGTAGTTGCACGCCTAAAGGAGTCCATAGTGGACCTCTCCTCCAAGTCTGTGCTGGCCTGTAATTGCTAACTTTTCTCAAAAAGCTCATCCTCTCTTAAAAGCGAATCAGAGCTAGTGGCATACATTACATGGCTAGCAAAAGGAGCAGCAACACAAGAGGCAGGTTCAGGATAGGTGAGGGCATAAAGGCAGTTCCTGGGCCATTCCAATTAAGCGTGGTGTCAGAGGAACCCACCGATTCCTGACTGTGTGTATCTGTTGTCACTTGAGATGATGTTGAAGAGCGAGTCAACCATTCCAGTACAGCTGGATTGTTGGTCAAAACACAACTGCTGGATGACAGTGGCCTGTTGCTGCGGCTGCTTCTATCACCAACCCTTCTTCTGCTGCTACTTTTGCTGGCTACAGCAACATTTTTGCCATTGCCTGTTCCTTTGGAGGGCCCAGGCAACTGTCTGTTGGCCATAGTGTACAGTAACTGTATCAGTAATGTAACAGATTAAACTGCAAATGTGTCAGCACAGCAGTTCAACAGGATGCAGACAACGATAAATTAGACCATCCTTTAAGGCCCCTTTCACACCTGCGTTCTTCTTTTCCGGCATAGAGATCCGTCGTCGGGTCTCTATGCCGGAAAAATCCTGATCAGGATCATCCCCATGCATTCTGAATGGAGAGAAATCCGTTCAGGATGCATCAGGATGACTTCAGTTCAGGACCGGAACGTTTTTTGGACGCAGCAAATACCGCAGCATGCTGCGCTTTTTGTTCCGTCCAAAAATCCGGAACACTTGCCGCAAGGCCGGATCCGGAATTAATGCCCATTGAAAGGCATTAATCCGGATCCGACTTAAGCTAAACGTCGTTTCGGCGCATTGCCGGATCCGACATTTAGCTTTTTCTGACTGGTTACCATGGCAGCCAGGACGCTAAAGTCCTGGTTACCATGGTAAAATGTAGCAGGGAGCGGGGAGCGGCATACTTACATTCCGTGCGGCTCCGGGACGCTCCAGGATGACGTCAGGGCGCCCCAGTGCATGGATCACGTGATCGCATGGATCACGTGATCCATGCGCATGGGGCGCTCTGACGTCATTCAGAGCGCCCGAGCCGCACGAATGTGCATGCCGCTCCCCGCTCCTCGCCTTACTATGGCAACCAGGACGCTAGTAGCGTCCTGGCTGCCATAGTAACCTGAAAGCAATTCGAAGACTGATCAGGATCCTGATCAGTCTTCTAATGCTTCAGGTGACTTGCGTTCTGACGGATCCGGCAGGACGGAAGTGCCTGCCGGATCCTCAGAACGCAAGTGTGAAAGGACCCTAATACTGTGGCACAGTAATTCTATAAATAAAATAACAAATTAAGGGTCCATTCACACGTCCGTAGGTGTTTTGCGGTCCAAATATTGCGGATCCGCAAAACAAAAACACTGGCAATGTGCATTTCGCAGACCACATAGCATTTTGCGGACCGCACATTGCCAGCACTATAATAAATGTTCTATTTTCTTCAGAACGGAATTGCGGATCCGGAAATGCGGATGCGGACAGCAAATAGTGTGCTGTCCACATCCGTTCTGGCCCCATTGAAAATAAATGGGACCGCACCCGTTCCACAATTTTGGACCCAAGTTGTGGACGTGTGAATGGACCCTAACTCCGAATGTGTCAGCAATTCAACAAGATGCAGACAGCGACATATTAAAACTGCCTTTTAATACTGAGGAACAGTAATTCTATATATCAACTAAAAGTTTAACGGGAATTGTATTGGCAGTTGAAAGTGATGCACACAGCAATATATTAGACCGCCCTTTAATACTGAGGCACAGTCATTAGAAATATAAAATAAGAGATTAACTGAAAATTTGTCAGCAGTTCAACAAGATGCAGACGGCGATATAATAGACCTCCCTTTAATACTGAAGCATAGTAGTTCTATATATAAAATAAGAGATTAACTGCAAATGTGTCAGCAGTTCAACAAGATGCAGAAGGCGATATATTAGACCGCCCCTTTAATACTGCGGCACAGTAATTCTATATCTAAAATAAGAGATTAACTGGAAATGTGTCATCAGTTCCACAGGATGCAGACGGCGATATATTGAACCTTCTTTAAATACTGAGGAACAGTAATTCTATATATCAACTAAAAGATTACCGGAAATTGTATTGGCAGTTGAAAGAGTTGCACACAGCAATATATTAGACCGCCCTTTAATACTGAAGCATAGTCATTAGATATATAAAATAAGAGATTAACTGCAAATGTGCCAGACAGTGATATAGTAGTCTGCCCTTTAATACTGCTGCACAATAATTCTATATATCAAATTATAGATTAATTGTGAAGGTGCCAGCACTTGAACAAGATGCAGACGTTGATATATTTGACCAGCCACTTAACCCTTTGGAGACCGGAGGTTTTTTTCATTTTTGCGTTTTAATTTTTCTTCCCTATCTTCCTAGAGCCATAACTTTTTTATTTTTCTGTTCACATATCCATATAAATGCTTTTTGCGGCATAAGTTGAAATTCCTAATGCCACTATTTAATATGGCATACAATGTAGTGGGAAGCAGAAAAAAATTCCTCCAGAGTTTTACGAGATTTGTCCCTACGGTGTTTCCTTTCTGGCAAAACTGACCTGTGCTCTTCATTCTCTGGGTCAGTATAATTACAATGATACTACATAAGTATAGGCTTTATAAAGTTATATATGTCTAAATAGTGTAAAAATAAATGAAAACTTTTTAAAAAAAAGTTTGGGGGCTCATTGTTTGCGGGACGACCTGTCATTTTTATTGATACTATTTTGGAGTGTGTGTGACTTTTTGATCGCCTTTTATTACATTTATTTGGGTAAGAAAAGCGATGAAAAAAATGTTGAATCAGCCATTTTGATTCTTTTTTCGGGTACTCCAATATTTGAAAAATATTTTTATATTTTAATAGTACGGACGTTTTTTGATGCAGTGATACACATGATGTTTATATTTTTTGTTATTTATGTATTTATTTTTTATTCTAAGGAAAGGGAGGTGATTAACATTTTTATATTTAAAAAAAAAATTATATTTTTATTACATTTTTAAAACTTTTTTTTTTACATTTGTTTTTGTAGCCAGTGTAGGAGGCTACAATACTCACTAATATTTTTTTTTATTCAATATTACCACACTCTTTACAGGAGCATGGTAATATGTTGCTGGCCAACATAAGACTTGCAGCTCTAATACGCTGGGTCTTCAGAGAGACCCAGTGTATTAAAGTAAATTGTTGGCATCCCCATTGGCCGCATGGGAATGCTGGTAATAACCTGGAAGCTTGCGCTCACTTGATCACTGCATCTACAATTTCTCGCACTTTGGCCTCATGCGCATGAATGTATGTATTTTGCGGTCCACAAAAAATACAGATGACGCTAGTGTGCATTCTGTATTTTGCGGAACGGAACAGCTGGTCCCTAATAGAACAGTACTATCTTTGTCCGTAATCCGGACAATATTAGGACATGTTCTATTTTTTTGCGGAATGGAAATACGGACATATGGAAACGGAATGCACATGGAGTAACTTCCATTTTTTTTGCGGGAAATGAATGGTTCCGTATGCAGTCCACAAAAAAAAAGGAACAGTAACGGAAAGAAAATACGTTCGTGTGCATGAGGCCTTCGTGGTAATGAATCTGATTTTTTTCTAAAATGGCTGCTGCACGTTTTACAAAGTGAAAGTAAGAAACCTAGGTACGTGATATGACCCATAATGCCATGCAGCTAGCCAATTAGCAGATAACCATCCCCTGTGATCTCACAGCCCTATAAAAAGCCTCATACCACGTGGTCCTAAACTTCGGATCAAATTTACTACTACTTTGGATGCCTTGACAGGACTTCTCCCCTCTCTGTTATATGCTGGCCTTGTGCCCTGTGCCTGGTCCGACCATGATATGCTTCTGGCAGAATTTAGTTTGGGCTCTCCAGCTAGATGATCTTTATTGGAGATTAAATGAATATGTTCTTCCCTCCTTCTGTTAAGGACATACTTGGAAAACATTACATACAGTGCTACAAAACATACAGGGTAATATAGTGCCACACACCTCTTAGATCCAGTGATGTCTCCTCTGATGTAGATATTCTCTTTCCTCATATTCTCCTTTCATACCAGACTGCCATGCTGATTTCTTTAAGCCATCTCTTGTCTCTGGAGAGTTCGACAACAGACATCAAAGTTTCCTACTTTTCTAACACCTAATCCTGCCACTCTCAATACTGTGGTGACTGTGCTTCCCAATACTATACTGCACAAACAGTCCACCTAAAAATACTAGTTCCACACAGATAGTGCCACCTTCAATAATTATTGGCACATGGTACCCTAAAATAAAACGGTGTCAAGCAATATCACATATCACACCTCAAATTAGACCTCCAAATCAGATTGTCAAATCAGCCCCCCATATCAGATCCTCAGACCCTCAAACCCTGTTCAAATATTTCTGTACCTAACTGTAGGACAGTTTGCATTATAACAAATTCACAAACAACTCCTTTAACAGCTTATATGTAATAGCTCTCCTTGTGCTGAATTCTACAGAAGGGCAATATTTAGTATTTAATTTTGGCATAGTACTGCCAAAATGGAAAAAAAAAAATCCAAAAGTGCTAAAAAAAAGTTTTCTATGAATACTGAGTTTAAAAAATTTCCCTTTCATAATGGAAGTGAATCTGCATGTTTTAAATATATGTTGTTTTAGGTCCAAATTTATTTGGTAATCAATTACTTAAAATATTAAGTGAGGATTTGTCTGTAAGTGGGTAAGTAACTGGCTCAGTGATAGAAAACAGAGGGTAGTTATTAACGGTACACACTCAGATTGGGTCACTGTAACTAGTGGGGTACTACAGGGGTCAGTATTGGGCCCTATTCTCTTCAATATATTAATGATCTTGTAGAAAGTAAAATATCAATTTTTGCAGATGACACTAAACTGTGTAAAGTAATGTAAAGTAGTTAACATGGAAGAGGACATTATACTACTACAGGGGATCTGGATAGATTGGAGGCTTAGGCAGAGAAGTGGCAGATGAGGTTTAACACTGACAAATGTACGGTTATGCACATGGGAAGGATTAATGCAAGTCACCCGTACATACTATATGGTAAAATACTGGGTAAGGGCTCGTTCACATCACCGTTTGTCTTTTCCGTTCTCAAGCTCCGTTCAGGAGCAGGAGAACGGAAAGGACGGATGCTGTACATAACTGACACCTAACTGACACCAACGGAGCCTAAAGACCCCATAGACTTTAATGGGGTCCGTTTGGTGTCCGCTCAGAACATGCAGTACTTTCATGTCCGCTCAAAAATCATGTTCTGAGCGGACACCAAACAGACCCCATTAAAGTCTATGGGGTCTTTAGGCTCCGTTGGTGTCAGTTAGGTGTCAGTTATGTACAGCATCCGTCCTTTCCGTTCTCCTGCTCCTGAACGGAGCTTGAGAACGGAAAAGACAAACGGTGATGTGAACGAAGCCTAACACTGACATGGAAAAGAACCTAGGAATTTTAATGAACAGCAAACTGAGCTGTAAAAACTAGTGCCAGGCAGCTGCCGCCAAGGCCAATAAGATTATGGGTTGCATCAAAAGGGGCATAGATGCCCGTGATGAGAATATAGTCCTACCACTTTACAAATCACTAGTCAGACCACACATGGAGTACTGTGTACAGTTCTGGGCTCCTGTAAACAAGGTAGACATAGCAGAGCTGGAGAGGGTTCAGAGGAGGGCAACTAAAGTAATAACTGGAATGAGGGATCTACAGTACCCTGAAAGGTTATCAAAATTAGGGTTATTCACTTTAGAAAAAAGACGACTGAGGGGAGATCTAATAACTATGTATAAATATATCAGGGGTCAGTACAAAGATCTCTCCCATCATCTACTTATCCCCAGGACTGTGACTGTGACGAGGGGACATCCTCTGCGTCTGGAGGAAAGAAGGTTTGTACACAAACATAGAAAAGGATTCTTTACAGTAAGAGCAGTAAGACTATGGAACTCTCTGCCTTAGGAGGTGGTGATGGTGAGTACAATAAAGGAATTCAATAGGGGCCTGGATGTATTTCTGGAGTGTAATAATATTATAGGCTATAGCTACTAGAGATCAGTTGTTGATCCAGGGAGTTATTCTGATTGCCTGATTGGAGTCGGGAAGGAATTTTTTTCCCCTTAAGTGGGGAAAATTGGCTTCTGCCTCGCAGGGTTTTTTTGCTTTCCTCTGGATCAACTTGCAGGATAACAGGCTGAACTGGATGGACAGATGTCTTTTTTCGGTTTTATAAACTATGTTACTCTGTAACTATGATTTGAAGCTCCACATTGGAAAGCAAAGCTTTAAGCTTTGTAAAGATACATACAAAAATAGATATAACTGGTAAATAGGTAAATTAGTATTATATTTTAAAAACAATGATATTCCATGCATATTGTAAAAGCACTTGGCAGCATCCAAACATTTACCCATATCATAGTGTACATCAAATTGGACATGTGTGATCGTACTGACCCACTACTTTGATGAACTCCAGAGTAAGGCCTCATGCACACAACCGTAACCATGCGTAACCATGGAAATGAGCAGTGTATAATGTGCTGAAAAAATAAATAAAGCCAGCAAAAGAGGCAATATGGATAATACCAATACATTAGTAAGTGCCTAAGGCTACATGCACATGACCGTGTGTTTTGCGGATCTGCAAACCGCGGATCTGCAAAACACGGAAGCCGATCCCTGTGCCTTCCGCAATTTACGGAACGCAGCAACGGATGCAGACAGCACACGGAGTGCTGTCCGCATCTTTTATAGCCCCATTGAAGTGAATGGGTCCGTGCCCAAGCTGCAAAATATGCGGCTCGGACGCGTACCACAACAACGGTCGTGTGTATGAGGCCTTACTCTGCATAATAATTCCCCTTTGCAGAAGTAAGACAACCCCTTTAAGCTCTATGTATTTTACATGGTCATACATATATATATGTATGGCAGTCTGATTAGGCTGCATTTGTGGGAGGGGCGGAGGCTCTACTTAAACCAGGCACAGCCCCACCTAGGGGCGGGCGTTTTCTCAGTTGCACAGGGGATGCTGGTGTGTCAGCAGGGTGCACTCTCCTCTGCTAGGAGGTTTCTTTCACTACAGTATGGAGCTGGAATGGAGCTTTTCTTCTGCCCGTGGCTACCGTAGGGACGCGTGCGCCATGTATGTAAGTTAATTGAGCCGTGTCCGTCTCTCCGGCCGGCTGGAATCTGACTTTTCTTGCGAGCGGGAGGCATCGCCTCAAAATCGTCCGCCTCAGCTTCTCAGGTTTGTTTTGTCGGAGTTAAACAATTCCTTTCACTTTCTTTGTTAGGTAATCTGATTTAGTTCCCCTTCTATCTCACGTGTTTTACATTCACGTTGTTTCGCTTTGAAAAGTTACTTCAGCCTGTGTGCGGTAAGGAAGGTTTACCTGGGCTGCATGTGATGTTATGTTGGAGATTGGATGCAGCTTTTGCTTGTTACGGCTCTTGCTATAGCAATTACTTCCCATGTGACCCGCCCCTCCCCCGCAATCAGGGCTGCGTGTATGCTTCAGGTTTGCCCTGTCAATTGAGACGCTGCCTTCTCATGTCTGCTCTTTCAACATGCTCATTTTCTGAGCGGTGCTCTCGTCCGCTCTCGCATCACGTTTACGCTCCACGCATGGTCACAACAGCGGGTAAATCTGTCTTATTCTCTGTGTATTTATTTTTCTGTCATCCTGTTTTTTGCATTCATAGCGCTTTTTCTTTCATATGTTTGCTTGCACCACACTCAGACTGGTGTTACACGTCCACTGTTGCTTAGGCCCATTGCAAGAGCGCGTTCATGTCACCGTTAGTTTGTTTTTGCCTCGTTCACTGCAGGCTGCGGTCATACCAAATTTTACGTTTGGCCTATTGCCAGATTTGGGGTTCACACTACCGCTGTGACTCCGGGTTTTACTTTCACGTTTACGTCTCAATGTTCCCGCCCATCCATGGTCGCATCTCACGTCTGCTGTTACAGCAAGTTAATACTCCTTTCACGCTCTAGCTGAGTTCACACGTTTGCTGTTACATCCAGTACTACACTCCATTCCCTGCTAGAACTGCGTCCATGCGTTCGCTGTCGCAAGGCTATCTTATTCCGCTCACATTCAGGTCTGCATTTTGGTTATACCATGTTTTTTAGGTTTTACTCTTTCCAGGTCCACAGTCACCCATCTGCTGGCACACCATGCTCCCATTCAAGCCACATTCTCCCGTCAGTTTCTACTTCACGGTTGTTTTACTCGATTGTCACACTGAGGCAGTTGGTGGCTCCGGTGCCACTCTCCTGTCAAACATGACGGGCATCAATGGTCATTTCCTTACATCTGGTTTTTCTGCACGTATACATCAAGTGGGTCTTTTCTCTAGTTGCAAGCAAAAATAAATAAATAAATAAATAAATCTTTTGTCTGCTCTCCTTTACTTCTGGTTTGTATTCACTAAGATTGCTCCCACTGCCCCAGTTCAATAAACAGCCTCTTGCTGGGGCCAGTGGGTCATTAGGGTTTGAGCTTCCTACTCACTACTGTTTCTTTCAAATTTTTCAGTTGTTTGTCGCGACAAGGGACTTGACTTTGCAAATCGCAATGCCTCAGGTTTTGGTTGTTCTCTCTTCTCCGTTTCATATTCCACGTTTGCATTTTTAAGTTTTATGGCTGGTTTCGGTTTTTATGCTTATGTCTGTTGTTCGGATTACTATTGTCCATACCTGTCAGCAATCACGTCCCAATCATCCTAGTTGTTGCTTTTTTCATCATGTTGGGCTCACTCTTATTTATCTTAACCCATCACGTACATCTAGGACGGCCTAATGGCCCCGGGGGCCCCTTAATTGCTTGGGCCGCAAGGCCGTGGCGGCCCCTTGATTGCTTTGGTCTCATGGCCGCAGAGGCCCCATGACTGCTTCGGCCTCAGGGAGCAGGGATTCCATGACCGCTCCGACCCCATGGTTTCGGGGGCATGATGACCGCTTCGGCCCCTTGGCATCAGGGTCTCGAGGACTACCTTGGCCTTACGGCTTGGGGACCTCATGACTGCTTTGGTCTCATGGCTCTGGGGGTCCCATGACTGCCTTGGGCTCATGGCACTAGGGGCCCCATGTCTGCTTGGCCGCATGCCTTGTGGGCCCCTTGGCTGCTTGGCCTCATGACTTGAGGTCCTCGCGATTTCTGTGGCCTCAATGCTTTGCTTTGGCCTCATGGCTCGGGGGCCCCTATGATTACTTGGCCTCAGGTTTTGGGGGGCCCCATGTTCGCTTTTGCTTCATGGCTTGGGGACCCCATGACTGCTTGGCCTCATAGCTTAGGGGCTCGCTGACTGCTTCGGCCCCATGGCTTTGAGGGCTCGCTGACTGCTTCGGCCCCATGGCTTTGAGGGCTCGCTGACTGCTTCGGCCCCATGGCTTTGAGGGCTCGCTGACTGCTTCGGCCCCATGGCTTTGAGGGCTCGCTGACTGCTTCGGCCCCATGGCTTTGAGGGCTCGCTGACTGCTTCGGCCCCATGGCTTTGAGGGCTCGCTGACTGCTTCGGCCCCATGGCTTTGAGGGCTCGCTGACTGCTTCGGCCCCATGGCTTTGAGGGCTCGCTGACTGCTTCGGCCCCATGGCTTTGAGGGCTCGCTGACTGCTTCGGCCCCATGGCTTTGAGGGCTCGCTGACTGCTTCGGCCCCATGGCTTTGAGGGCTCGCTGACTGCTTCGGCCCCATGGCTTTGAGGGCTCGCTGACTGCTTCGGCCCCATGGCTTTGAGGGCTCGCTGACTGCTTCGGCCCCATGGCTTTGAGGGCTCGCTGACTGCTTCGGCCCCATGGCTTTGAGGGCTCGCTGACTGCTTCGGCCCCATGGCTTTGAGGGCTCGCTGACTGCTTCGGCCCCATGGCTTTGAGGGCTCGCTGACTGCTTCGGCCCCATGGCTTTGAGGGCTCGCTGACTGCTTCGGCCCCATGGCTTTGAGGGCTCGCTGACTGCTTCGGCCACATGGCTTTGAGGGCTCGCTGACTGCTTCGGCCACATGGCTTTGAGGGCTCGCTGACTGCTTCGGCCACATGGCTTTGAGGGCTCGCTGACTGCTTCGGCCACATGGCTTTGAGGGCTCGCTGACTGCTTCGGCCACATGGCTTTGAGGGCTCGCTGACTGCTTCGGCCACATGGCTTTGAGGGCTCGCTGACTGCTTCGGCCACATGGCTTTGAGGGCTCGCTGACTGCTTCGGCCACATGGCTTTGAGGGCTCGCTGACTGCTTCGGCCACATGGCTTTGAGGGCTCGCTGACTGCTTCGGCCACATGGCTTTGAGGGCTCGCTGACTGCTTCGGCCACATGGCTTTGAGGGCTCGCTGACTGCTTCGGCCACATGGCTTTGAGGGCTCGCTGACTGCTTCGGCCACATGGCTTTGAGGGCTCGCTGACTGCTTCGGCCACATGGCTTTGAGGGCTCGCTGACTGCTTCGGCCACATGGCTTTGAGGGCTCGCTGACTGCTTCGGCCACATGGCTTTGAGGGCTCGCTGACTGCTTCGGCCACATGGCTTTGAGGGCTCGCTGACTGCTTCGGCCACATGGCTTTGAGGGCTCGCTGACTGCTTCGGCCACATGGCTTCGAGGGCTCGCTGACTGCTTCGGCCACATGGCTTCGAGGGCTCGCTGACTGCTTCGGCCACATGGCTTCGAGGGCTCGCTGACTGCTTCGGCCACATGGCTTCGAGGGCTCGCTGACTGCTTCGGCCCCATGGCTTCGAGGGCTCGAAGGCTGCTTCGCCCCTATGGCTGGGGGCTCGGCGACTGCTTCGGAGGCAAGATGACCTCTTCGGCCACTATGATTACTTGGCCTCAGGTTTTGGGGGGCCCCATGTTCGCTTTTGCTTCATGGCTTGGGGACCCCATGACTGCTTGGCCTCATAGCTTAGGGGCTCGCTGACTGCTTCGGCCCCATGGCTTTGAGGGCTCGCCGACTGCTTCGGCCCCATGGTTTTGAGGGCTCGCTGACTGCTTCGGCCCCATGGCTTTGAGGGCTCGCTGACTGCTTCGGCCCCATGGCTTTGAGGGCTCGCTGACTGCTTCGGCCCCATGGCTTTGAGGGCTCGCTGACTGCTTATGACCCTATGATTACTTGGCCTCAGGTTTTGGGGGGCCCCATGTTCGCTTTGCTTCATGGCTTGGGGACCCCATGACTGCTTGGCCTCATAGCTTAGGGGCTCGCTGACTGCTTCGGCCCCATGGCTTTGAGGGCTCGCTGACTGCTTCGGCCCCATGGCTTTGAGGGCTCGCTGACTGCTTCGGCCCCATGGCTTTGAGGGCTCGCTGACTGCTTCGGCCCCATGGCTTTGAGGGCTCGCTGACTGCTTCGGCCCCATGGCTTTGAGGGCTCGCTGACTGCTTCGGCCCCATGGCTTTGAGGGCTCGCTGACTGCTTCGGCCCCATGGCTTTGAGGGCTCGCTGACTGCTTCGGCCCCATGGCTTTGAGGGCTCGCTGACTGCTTCGGCCCCATGGCTTTGAGGGCTCGCTGACTGCTTCGGCCCCATGGCTTTGAGGGCTCGCTGACTGCTTCGGCCCCATGGCTTTGAGGGCTCGCTGACTGCTTCGGCCACATGGCTTTGAGGGCTCGCTGACTGCTTCGGCCACATGGCTTTGAGGGCTCGCTGACTGCTTCGGCCACATGGCTTTGAGGGCTCGCTGACTGCTTCGGCCACATGGCTTTGAGGGCTCGCTGACTGCTCGGCCACATGGCTTTGAGGGCTCGCTGACTGCTTCGGCCACATGGCTTTGAGGGCTCGCTGACTGCTTCGGCCACATGGCTTTGAGGGCTCGCTGACTGCTTCGGCCACATGGCTTTGAGGGCTCGCTGACTGCTTCGGCCACATGGCTTTGAGGGCTCGCTGACTGCTTCGGCCACATGGCTTTGAGGGCTCGCTGACTGCTTCGGCCACATGGCTTTGAGGGCTCGCTGACTGCTTCGGCCACATGGCTTTGAGGGCTCGCTGACTGCTTCGGCCACATGGCTTTGAGGGCTCGCTGACTGCTTCGGCCACATGGCTTTGAGGGCTCGCTGACTGCTTCGGCCACATGGCTTTGAGGGCTCGCTGACTGCTTCGGCCACATGGCTTTGAGGGCTCGCTGACTGCTTCGGCCACATGGCTTTGAGGGCTCGCTGACTGCTTCGGCCACATGGCTTTGAGGGCTCGCTGACTGCTTCGGCCACATGGCTTTGAGGGCTCGCTGACTGCTTCGGCCACATGGCTTTGAGGGCTCGCTGACTGCTCCGGCCACATGGCTTTGAGGGCTCGCTGACTGCTTCGGCCACATGGCTTTGAGGGCTCGCTGACTGCTTCGGCCACATGGCTTTGAGGGCTCGCTGACTGCTTCGGCCACATGGCTTCGAGGGCTCGCTGACTGCTTCGGCCACATGGCTCGAGGCTCGCTGACTGCCGGCCCATGGCAGGGCTCGCTGACTGCTTCGGCCACATGGCTTCGAGGGCTCGCTGACTGCTTCGGCCACATGGCTTCGAGGGCTCGCTGACTGCTTCGGCCCCATGGCTTCGAGGGCTCGAAGGCTGCTTCGCCCCTATGGCTGGGGGCTCGGCGACTGCTTCGGAGGCAAGATGACCTCTTCGGCCACTATGATTACTTGGCCTCAGGTTTTGGGGGGCCCCATGTTCGCTTTTGCTTCATGGCTTGGGGACCCCATGACTGCTTGGCCTCATGGCTTAGGGCTCGCTGACTGCTTCGGCCCCATGGCTTTGAGGGCTCGCTGACTGCTTCGGCCCCATGGTTTTGAGGGCTCGCTGACTGCTTCGGCCCCATGGCTTTGAGGGCTCGCTGACTGCTTCGGCCCCATGGCTTTGAGGGCTCGCTGACTGCTTCGGCCCCATGGCTTTGAGGGCTCGCTGACTGCTTATGACCCTATGATTACTTGGCCTCAGGTTTTGGGGGGCCCCATGTTCGCTTTTGCTTCATGGCTTGGGGACCCCATGACTGCTTGGCCTCATAGCTTAGGGGCTCGCTGACTGCTTCGGCCCCATGGCTTTGAGGGCTCGCTGACTGCTTCGGCCCCATGGCTTTGAGGGCTCGCTGACTGCTTCGGCCCCATGGCTTTGAGGGCTCGCTGACTGCTTCGGCCCCATGGCTTTGAGGGCTCGCTGACTGCTTCGGCACCATGGCTTTGAGGGCTCGCTGACTGCTTCGGCCCCATGGCTTTGAGGGCTCGCTGACTGCTTCGCCCCTATGGCTGGGGGCTCGGCGACTGCTTCGGGGGCAAGATGACCTCTTCGGCGCCATGGCTTCGGGGGCAAGATGACCTCTTCGGCCCCATGGCTTCGGGGGCCTGACGACCTCTTCGGCCCCATGGCTTCAGGGGCCCGATGACCGCTTCGGCCCCATGGCTTCGGGGGCACGATGACCGCTTTGGCTCCATGGCTTCGGGGGCACGGTGACCGCTTCGGCTCCATGGCTTCGGGGGCACGATGACTGCTTCGGCCCCATGGCTTCGGGGGCACGGTGACTGCTTCGGCCCCATGGCTTCGGGGGCACGATGACTGTTTTTCGTCCTGCCTGGTGATCTACCTGGTGGGTTGAACTTCTGTGCATCCAGGTTGATTTGGCCCAAATGTCTCACATCCATATCTGCTTCTTTGTTCATCAGGGCGCAGGCCACTTTTCCAAAGTCTGTCGGTGGTGCATCCATTGTCTGCCACGCTTCCCCAGGTGTACTCTTCCTTAACGAAGCTCAGCCTGGTCAGGGTCACCTGCCATGCGGGTCAGGCGACTTTTTCAGTAACATTAGCCTGTCCGGTATTCAGGCTAGACCCTCGGTTTTAATTAGTACGCATATTATCGAGGCCATTTGTCATAGTTATAACTTCCTGCGGTCTGCCAGTTAGGTATCGTATGTACATATGCATTAGTTCTGCATACCACAGGCGGTATCGCTGTACGGCTCCACCCACCAGGCAGTCCTTTGCATTGCGCTCTCCTGTTCTTCTAGTCCCCTCGGCAAACATAATTTATTATTCACCATTTTGTACTGCTCCCTCGGCTGGAGAATCTTTTACTGCACGGCTACCTTCACCGGATAGTCGGATATGCTTACTCTCCGGGTTTAGTCTTTACTACACTGTCCCTCTTCTGGACATGCTTCTTTACAACACGGCTTCTTCTGGCGGACTTTGGGTGCCACATGGATTCTTTCCGTTTGTTCCTCATTTCTGCATTGCTTCTTTTGCTGGTTACTCCTTGTTACCATTCCGTTCTCTCTGCGGACAATTTAGTGCTTGGCAGGGATTATGGTAGGTCATTTGCTATGCTCGGCTGACAGGAAGTTGATTCCAGAAACATACTAATAGACTTAATCATGGTACATATAGGATTGGCGGTGGCGCCACTGCCGCCCAATACAACGTATCGTTATTGTCATTGGAGCGTGGGCCACCCCCGGGTGTCATAGCTCTTGTTCATTTTGTTAGGCCCTTGTTCTCTAACTCAACGTCCTTAGCCCATTACATTCCAATCATCCACATTCAATTATTTATGTCACACTTAGGCTTCTGTTTTAAATCTATTGTCTGTACTTGTTGCATTCTTCCTCCTACGTTTTCAATCGCCATAGTTGGTTGCCCGCTTATGTTTTTCTTCACGTTCAATAATCAATGTGTCCAGCTCACAAACTCCTGCCTGGTCGACAGATCACCTGTCTGGCGATGGGCCCCCCCCCCCCCCAGGACCAGACTTTAATTTCCGGAGTTCAAGTCATTGGTGTCATCGGCCACCTACCTTCAGGTTCTCGTACCAAATGACACTCGTCATTAGGTGTCACCGGCCACGTTGGTGTGGTCTCGTGTTCACGATATTCGCCTGTCAGGTTTTTTTTTTTCAGGAAATGTAGTTATTTTAAGTATCGCATATCACATCGGTCAGGCCCATGGTGTAATCCCGCCCGTACTTTCTTTAGGTCACTTTTAGTTATTTTCTTGTTTACCCCTTATATTTGTCATTTGTATTACCATGCCAGTTACCTTTTCAATCAGCCAGGTCTGCGAACTAAATCGCCAGCAGCTTACTGCAATCGCACTCCTTCACTCGCGTGAGGGCATCAACAGGATTCCATATACTACGTTCTTAGCTTATTGCTTTACATCCTCTCCTGGCCTACATGGTATTCTTCGGGCCCTTCTTTGCATAGTCTAGACCAGGGATGCCCAAGCTGCGGCCCTCCAGCTGTTGCAAAACTACAATTCCCAGCATTCCTGGATAGCCTACATCTATCGGTCTACAGCAGGGCATTGTGGGAGTTGTAGTTTTACAACAGCTGGAGGGCCGCAGGTTGGGCATCCCTGGTCTAGACAGTTAGGCTCTCAGTTCTCCGGTCTTATAAGGCTAGGGGGAATTTGTCAGTGCTCGCACCACAACCATGTCTTCAGGTTTAGTTAGTATCGTCCACGCTTCCTTCTGAAGCGTTTCCCAGTTCCTCCCTCGTGCATTGGGGCAGAATCTGCGACATTTAGCATTCTGTCCTGGCTCTATCCGCAGGATGGATGCAGGCATCATTATGGTTGACTTATGTACCCGAACTCTCGTGGGAGATATGGCTTCGCAGTTTGGATCAGGGGTTTCTTTGTACAGGCCATTCAAGTCTTTTTTCACCCTACATGTCTGGTTTTTGTCCCCCTTTTTATAGGCCTACCCACGGACATGGCTACAGGCACACCACTAGCCATTTAGTTAGGTAAGATGCGTATTGCAGTTACGGTGGGTCTCGTCGTTTATCCCACTAGGGCTCTTCGGCTTTCGTGTCCGTAGCCCTGACCACAAGTATGGCAGTCTAATTAGGCTGCATTTGTGGGAGGGGCGGAGGCTCTACTTAAACCAGGCACAGCCCCACCTAGGGGCGGGCGTTTTCTCAGTTGCCCCACCCTCCCTCCCTTTCTATTTTCACTTCTACAGGGTATGCCCCCCTTTTTATAGGCCTACCCACGGACATGGCTACAGGCACACCACTAGCCACTTAGTTAGGTAAGATGCGTATTGCAGTTACGGTGGGCCTCGGTGTTTATCCCACTAGGGCTCTTCGGCTTTCGTGTCCGTAGCCCTGACCACAAATATATATATATATATATATATATATATATAACACAAGAAGTAAAATGTTAGATACATCTTCCACACAGAAAAAAAACTCTTATTTTTAAATGCTCCTTTATTTTAAGACTACATTATTTACGATAATAGCACATATAATGTTATAATAATACTCAACATGATATCAAACCTGTTAACAGCTGCCCAAACTACATATTAAACCTGTGTTTGCTATACAAATAACAGACCTCCATATAGTACTCTGAAGTATTGTTTTTATCATTTCCAGTCCTGATACTGGAAGCCCATGCTGACACTCCTGTAATTTGTAAAACTGTTGAATAATCTCTTGGGATTCCTTAAAGACTGAAATATTGCTCCATGCTAAAGTAAATATTAAAATGTAACTTCGATCAGGTAGTGCAACTTCCCTTTATTGTACCTGTTAAGCAGCTTCAAGTGTTAATCAGACAGTTCTGCAACTGTAGCAAATATTTACTGTATGTGTTAAATGTGTGTATTTTTTACATTTTACTTAAATGTAAACCTGTGGAAGAAAAATAACGTTGTAGCTATTTTTTATTTTTAAAGCTTCCCTGTCGGCTTCCATATTGTAGACACACAGGCAGCCGATTTGTATTGTCTGTATTTCAACACCTTCTGCTGACTCTGTCCCAATCTACACAGCAAAGCCAAAAAGTAAGCTCCAGAAAAGAGAAAGTATCAGTTTACTGAGTTTTATCTACACCTAAAATAGTTAATTATTATTGACAATTCTGCACTGATACAATTCAGTTAACTTATATTTTAACATAGTTTAAAAGGACATTGACCAAAGGCAATAAAGCACACCTTGTTGTTTTCGAGGGCACCCCTACCAGGGTAACAAACACAGGAGCTAAAGTTGAGTCTAGCAACAAAAGAGGACTGTATCCTCTATTAAATTACTGTTCCCATCTTAGACAGTTTTGTAATATTTATAGTATATGCTATAAATGTCTGATAGATGTGAGTCCAACCTCTTAAATGAGGTCCCTCAACTCCTGTTCCACCCGTGCATTGCTTCTCTATTCACTTCTATGGAAGTCACAGAAACAGCTGAGATATTCTGCTCAGTTAACTCTCAAGGAAGAGAATGCAGAGTGGCTCTACATGGATATAGAGACCACTCAGGTAGGATGAGAGTTGGGGGACCACGAAGTGGTAAATATGTTTCAGATATTTATAGCATATCCTGTGGATATGGTTCCAAAAGCCTACAAATTTTTGTCCACCCTTTCTAGAGTTCTCATGATAAAGTAAAACCTTATAATTACTTGTTAAGCATACATCCTTACTATAAGCAAAATGAATGACCCATCAGTTAAAAGCAGAATCCTTTTTCTCTGATTAAATTAATCTTTAACCCCTTCCCGACCAGTGTCATAATAGTACGGGTATTTAAAGATGGCACCTGCTCCTGAGCGCTGCGGGTGCTTCTTATAGCAGACACCTGCGGCTCATGTCCGCAACTGGCAGTAATGCTGATCGCGGACATTTAACCACTCAGATGCCATGGTCAATCCTGACCACGGCATCTGAGCGCGCTGAAAAACGAAAGCACGTGCTCCCCCATGTGGCGATCAGGGGAACCGAAACGTGTTTGCAGCAGCCCCTGTCTTTATGAAAAACAGGAGGCTGCTGCATAGTATTTCCTATGGAGCCCATGCCTGTAATAGGGCTCCATAGGAAAGTAGTAAAATCATCATAGACTCCAATGCAAGTGCATTGGAGTCTATGATAATAGCAATCAGATGATTGATTGTTATAGTTCCCTATGGGAACTATAAAAAATTGTAAAAAAAAAAAAGTTAAAAATAAATAAATAAAAAAAACATAAAAATTCAAACCACTCCCCCTTTTCCCAAAATAAAAATAAAAGAACAAAAAAAAAAAAAAGCACATCATGGTTGTTGCGAGGTGCGAAAACGCCTATAGTATAAAAATATAAAAATATATTCCCTTAATGGCAAACAGCAAAATGGAAAAAAGCGTATAGAGGTCAAAATATGGCGACAAAAAATAAAACAGATTTTTTTTCCCCCCACTTTTTAATTTTTTTATCACTATCAAAATGCAAAAAAAACTATACATATAAGGTATCGCTGGATTCGTACTGACCTGTAGAATAAAAGTAAATGGTCAGTTTTATCGCACATTGAATGTCGTAAATAAAAAAAAAAAACATAAAACTGTGGTGGAATTGCTTTTTTTTTTTTTGCAATTTCACCCCATTTGGAATTTTTTTCCCGCTTTCCACTACATTGTATGCAATATTAAATGGTGGCGTTGGAAAGTACAACTTGTCCCGCAAAAAGCAAGCCCTCATATGGCTATGTGAACAGACATAAAAAAGTTATGGCTCTGGGAAGGCAGGGTGCCCAGTGCGGAAATCACTCTTTGGGTGGGAGTGTGATTTCCCAATTAAGGACTCTTCTCCTTTCACAGAAGTGAATGCAATTATAATGATTTAGAATGCCGTGTCTCTGCCCAACGAGGAATCTACTGAATTATGCTAAAAGAATTTTGTCAGAACAATTCAGTAGATGTAAGGTCGGGAAGAGAAACACAGCATTAAAAATTATTATAATGCCGTGTAG
This sequence comes from Bufotes viridis, assembly GCA_033119425.1. Classification (NCBI taxonomy): domain Eukaryota; kingdom Metazoa; phylum Chordata; class Amphibia; order Anura; family Bufonidae; genus Bufotes; species Bufotes viridis. The sequence goes on from CM065594.1 coordinate 113,384,390, forward strand.
TCCTGTGAAAGGAGTGGTGTGCATAATAGGGAATCATACTCGCACATGGAGCGTGATTTTTCAGTCTGAAATTGCCCTAGAGGAAACCTGACACCTTGAAAATTAAGTCCAGTATGTCACCGGCATCATATAAAGCAGAGCAGAATGATAAATATATAGGAGAGAAAAGTCAGTATCATTAGGCTTAGGAGTTCAGTGGGCACGCCTAAGCCCATAACAAGCAGAGGTTTAAATGAATTACTTACTAGTTCTACAGAATCTTTTGCCAGAATGCTGCCTGCAAATTGGACTGTGTTTTTAAGATGAGACCAAATAATGTACATGTGTTTTCTTATGTGCTAAAAGACCTGTGTTGTGAGCGAAGCATTTAGAGCAGTACGGACAAGAGAATGGCTTTTCGCCAGTGTGAATGACCTGATGTCTAACGAGATGAGCTTTCTGTGTAAAAGAGCTTGCACATTCAGAACATGCATAAGGTCTGTCACCTGTATGGATCCTCTGATGTGCGACAAGAGAAGATTTGAACACAAAACTCTTATTACACTTTGAACATGGATATGGCTTTAAACCTGTGTGAACCCTCAGATGTTTGGACATGTTGGAGTTACATGTAAAACGTTTTCCACATTCAGAACAGGAAAATGGTTTCTCCCCTGTGTGTATTCTTTGGTGCAGAGCAAGATCAGATTTCTTTCTAAAACATTTGTTACATTCTGCACATGTGAATGGCTTCTCGTCTGTGTGGGTTTGGATGTGCACAGCAAGTTGGGATTTGTACATGAATCCTTTTTCACATTGAGGACAAAATAAGAGCTTTTCACCTATATGGACTCTATGTACATCAAGCTCAGTGAAAAATGTCTTTCTTCTTTTGAAAATTCTTAAATTAGGATTTGATCCACCGGAATCGTTTTTCTTATTGCCAGAAGAACAAACTGAGGTCTTGGCCAAGTGTTTCCTTGTGTTCCTATTTGAAATTTTATTATTGTCTGAAATTGAAATCATTTTATTACCGGTACATCTTTTAGCTGTAAAATGTGAGCCAGTATGGGAACTACCAAGGGACGATTCCCTGGGTTCAGGAGGAACAGTTGATATATTGTCTGGGAGTATATTTGCAGTGATAGGTTTTTCTTCAATAGAGTTTTCCATGGTTTTCTCTTCTGTAAAATTAAATTGTGAAAAATATTAGATATCTGATTTCGTCATTACATTTTTGTCTTGTGAAAGTAATAAATGTGTTGGAAACACAGAGTGTGTTCAAGAGATATTAGAATGAGAAATACGGTACTTCAGAGAGGGAGAGTTATCAAAAACAAATGTAAAGTTATGGCCATTTCTGGAAAAAAAAAGGGTTGTAAATGAGCTCTTAACAAGCTCTGACTCTAATCCCACCAGATGTAAGGCAGCTATCCTGTAAGTCAATGTTTGACCCTTAAAATAGGCCTTGGGACATGACTCGGATATTAATTAAACCAGCACCTCATCTGCAGACAGCTGTTTTGGGGTGATTGCCCCTCATCAGTGCAGAGCAGAGAGTACTGGCTTAACTGGGTGAGAGGCCTAAGTCAGGATTTGGGGGGTCTTCAGCTAGGGGGTAAAGGCCTTTCCGTGATGTCACATGGTCCAATCATGTGATTGGACCATGTTGACCCAGTGACGTCACAGAAGGTCCTTTACCCCCCAGCTTAAGACAGAACAGGAGACTGGCAGCTACGTGCTCAATTGGAGGGGGTAAGTTACTTTTATTTTTAACCCTCAATCACCCATTTTACTTTGCATTCTGTATTTAGAATGCTATTATTTTCCCTTATAACCATGTTATAAGGGAAAATAATAAAGATCGGGTCCACATCCCGATCGTCTCCTAGCAACCATGCAGGAAAATCGCACCGCATCCGCACTTGCTTGCGGATGCTTGCAATTTTCCTGCATCCCCATTCACTTCTATGGGGCCTGCGTTGCGTGAAAAACGCAGAATATAGAACATGCTGCGATTTTCACGCAACGCAAAAGTGATGCGGGAAAATCCCTGCTTATGTACACAGCCCTATTGAAATGAATGGGTCCAGATTCAGTGCGGGTGCAATGCGTTCACCTCACGCATTGCACCCGCGCGGAAATCACGTCCGTGTGAAAGGGGCCTAATAGTTTGTACAATGAGAAATCCTTGAGATATAACAGAGTAAATAAACTGTGATCTTTGTACTTAGAAATATACAAGAAATCAGTTATATGCTAATGGATACAAAAAATGGTTTAACCACTTCAGCCCCCCTAGCTTAAACACCCTTAATGACCAGGCCACTTTTTACAATTCTGCACTACACTACTTTCACCGTTTATTGCTCCGTCATACAACTTACCACCCAAATGAATTTTACCTCCTTTTCTTCTCACTAATAGAGCTTTCATTTGGTGGTATTTCATTGCTGCTGACATTTTAACTTTTAACTCGTTGGAATTTGGGCCCCTTTGCGCACCCAGGCTGCAAAAAAGTGTCACTCATGTGGTATCGCTGTACTCAGGAGAAGTAGGGCAATGTGTTTTGGGGTGTATTTACATATACCCATGTTGGGTGAGAGAAATATCTCTGTAAATTGACAACTTTGTATAAAAAAATTTAAAAAGTTGTCGTTTACAGCGATATTTCTCACACAAAGTATGGGTATATATAACAATACACCCCAAAACTCATTGCCCTAAGGCGATACCACATGAGTGACACTTTTTTGCAGCCAAGATGCGCAAAGGGGCCCTAATTCCAATGAGTACCTTTAGGATTTCACAGGGCATTTTTACGCATTTGGATTCTCACGCTTTAGGACCCCTAAAATGCCAGGGCAGTATAAATACCCCACATGTGACCCCATTTTGGAAAGAAGACTCCCCAAGGTATTCCGTGAGGGGCATGGTGAGTTCACAGAAAAAATACATTTTTGGCACAAGTTAGCGGAAATTGATATATATTTTTTTTTTTTACAAAGTCTCATATTCCACTAACTTGTGACAAAAAATAAAATTTTACATGAACTCACCATACCCCTCACGGAATACCTTGGGGTGTCTTCTTTCTAAAATGGGGTCACATGTGGGGTGTTTGTACTGCCCTGGCATTTGAGGGTCTCCGCAATCATTACACGTATGGCCAGCATTAGGAGTTTCTGCTATTCTCCTTATATGGAGCATACGGGTAATGAGATTTTTTTTTTTCCGTTCAGCCTCTGGGCTGAAAAAAAAAAAATGAACGGCACAGATTTTTTCATTCGCATCGATCAATGTGGATGAAAAAATCTCTGCCAAAATCAGTGACTGCAGTGCGGTGGGCTGGGCGCTAACTACCAAACGCCCCTATGCCCCATTCACACGTCCGCAATTCTGTTTGCGGAACGGAATTGCGGACCCATTCATTTCTATTGGGACAGACTTTGTCCCGCTCGGATCCGGAATTGCGGATCCGCGCTTCCAGGTCTGCACTTCCCTTCCGCAAAAATATAGAACATGTCCTATTCTTGTCCGCAATTGGTGATCAGGGAGTCTAGATGGGGTGATCAGGGGTTAACAAGGGGTCAATAAGTGACAGGGGGGGGGGGTGTAGTGTGGTGCTTGGTGCTACTTTACATAGCTACCTGGTCCTCTGGTGGTCGATCCCAGCAAATGGGACCACCAGAGGACCAGGTAGCAGGTATATCAGATGCTGTTAACAAAACAGAGCACACGTTCACAGCAAATCTCACCTCTCGCGAGATGACGCGCCACCGCGTCAAAGAGGAATAGACCTGCCGTCTGGACGCATCCCTGCGTTAGGTGGTCGGCAGGCGGTTAATCAACTTTACACTGTGAACTCAAGATGACTGCTTAAATGATTAAGGAGGTTCTCTGCTTTTCCAATACTGATGGCCTATCTTTAGCATAGGTTTGAATATCAGATTGGTAGGGATGCCGGCATTCAGCTCCTACCGATCAGTTGTATGAAGAGAATACCGCGCTTATGCTGTATTCTCTTCAATGTTTACCTGCTCTTAATCAACGTAGTGGCAAGCAGGTTTAATTACAACTCCTCTGCCCTATTCATTGAAGTGAGTAGGACTGCTGGATAGTGGCTATGCTTGAATGGGACTAAGCTGCGTCTAAGCCATGTGACCGATGAATGTGACATCACATGGTCTAGGAATAAGCTTAACCGCTTACAGAGTGCCACAGCCTCGTTATACAGTTGACCTATCTGATATTGATCCTGATGAAAGGCTATCAATATAAAAAACCCAGAAAACCCCTTTAACTTCAGAATGACCTGACAAACTGAATTTAGCAATAAAGTCCCCACCTGGTTTACTTCCGGCCGCAGTACAGACATGGTGACCTGTGCCGCTGCCATCGATGACTGGCTTCAGCGGTGATGTGTTTCCAAGCAGCACATCACTGTTGGCTCACATGCCACTTGTGGAGATGTGCAGTGTCCCACTCCGTGCTAAAAGTGGGCACTTGAAAAACCTTTGTGTACAGTATGTCATATCACTATAAGGTGAACTGTCTCTGTAATAGCTGCAAATTCCTTACAACAGGCTTGTAACTGCATTTCATAGCACCACCTAGTGGCGTGTGTATCACATCATACATAAGGAACAGGTCAATCACAGTAGGTCATATTAGAGGTTAGTGAAGGAGAGGAAAGCATGTAGCTGCTGACGTGTACCTCCTGGGCACTTTCCAGAAAAGCAATAAGTGGGAGACCAAAGCCAAGGTGACTGGATTCTTCTTCTATGCAAAAGCAACCTGTTCAAATAATGGTGCAGAAGACTGATGCCTGCGGCTAGGGAGACCGGCCTGTTGGTTGCCAAGTTGTGATAAGGTTCCAGATTCTTACAGCAAGGTTTATTGAAAGATAGACGCAGCTAGTTGAAGCATTGGTCTACTCCAGTCTGACCAACTCATGAACCAATTTAGCCCTGCTAAGCATGTTGTGGGATTTGCAGCTTTGCCAACTGATTGTACTGAAAAGCACTTATACCGGATATCTACCTCAAGGCAATATATTTAGTAAAGTTCTAGTTTGGTTCATCAACTCATTGACTCTCTCCTCATTCTTCACCATCCTCCAATCGCACGTTTACAGTGCTGGCGTCACGAACACCAGGGACCCTGCACCCTTTAAACCCATTCCACCCAAGGCATCTCAACCACAATCTGGCAGGTGTTCCTGGACAACAGAGTGTGCCCCGAAGAACCTGGTGCTAACCTTCCCTACACTGCACGCCAGCCCAGGGAGCACTACAGAACTGTGAGTAAAACTACTACTACCCCCATAGGCCCACCGTAGCTTACATATTGCCCCTGCAGCCTGGTCGCTGCACATGTAACTGCTGAAGCCATGAAAGACAGCTCCGTAGGGCAAATACACTTCATTTTAAAAAGTCCAAATTTTCCAGGTTGTGAGCTGCAAGACTGGGAGCAACTATTGTCTACTTTGGGCATAATTACATTGCAACATATATATAATTCTATAGGTAACAAATATACATGACTAAAATGAACCCGAACATGGCTTACATCTACTGTTAAAAGAGCAAAAAGTGTCAGCATGAACTGGTGAAAGAGATTCTGACTGAAACGCTGTCTCTTCTCTTGGTCTCTTAGGGCGCCTTCACACGCAGAATTTTCTGCCAGAAAATATGCTGCAACTGAAAACCAGTTCTATTCACCTTAATGGGGCTTGCACAAATCCATGTGCTTGCTGCCCCATTCAAATGAACATAACTGATTTTCAGTCACTGAATTTTCTGCCACAAAATCTGCCATGTGTGAAGGCACCCTTACTTTTTTTTGCAAATGTTTCCTTAAAATCCCAGGTGACAAGCTCTAGTGCAAGCTGTGGGCCAGAGTCCTGATATTCATGAGCTGCCCCACCCTACTGTGGATGATTGACTGCTGCATTACTATGCTGTGTTCATTTTTAAATGAATATCCCATGTGAAAACCTTTTAGCTCCCTTGTGTAACCTCTTCCCCCTTATGGCATTTTTTACTGCATGCATAGTTTTATTAGGTACATTGGGGGTCATTTACAAACAGATATATGGCACTTTTTGGCGTATATCTATCGCAGATTACGATGCAAAGGTTATTTTCACCACAGTCTGCAACTTTTCCCCTGCTCATGCCAGGTCTAAAAATAAAATGGGCCCGGCAGGCTCGTCTCTTTTATTATATTCTACGCCTGTTTTAGGCGTAGAAAATCGTCTTAATCTATAGATTTAGACAGGTGGTGGATACGCCGACGTTATGTAGAAGATCTACATAAATTCAGCGCACCCACCGTCTGCTAAAGTGGTCTTAATAAATGACCCCCATTGTCCTCTGTCCAGTTAGTCTGAAGAAGGGGTTATATCCAAAAATGCATTACTTTAGTCTATCACTCCAAATAAAGTCTTCATCCTTGCAAAGATGGTGGTACTTGTGTGGGCTTTATTTTAATTTGCAGTCCATCCACACTGAGTGTTTCGGCATCCATTTGGAAAATGAGGTTCAGTATGGATAAATGTAAAGTTTTTGTCTCTGTGTCTCTTATGTCCCCTTTGTGTAACACACAGTAAGAATGCCCTTCAGGTGCTTCCACTGTAGTTATGTCCCCTTAGTGCCCCTACAGTTATGCCCCTTTAGTGCTCCCACATAGTAGAATGTCAGCTTGGTGCCCACATAGTTGAATCCCTCCTTAGTGACTCCTCAGTGCTGTCTCTTAGTACACCCACACATTAGCTATGCCCATTTAGTGCACCCTTACAAAGTTTTTCCCCCCTTAGTGCTCCTCTAGAATAGCGCTGCCTCTTTAGTGCCCTTCACAATAGTGAAACCCCGGTAGTTTTAATAAAATAAAAAGTAATACACATCTACAGTAGCGACATTCCCCAGATGTAGGAAGCACATTATCCCCTGGCCTGTGTTCTCTCCCATTCAGCATTACGCCTGCCTGCAGGGGAGAGCGCAGGCCAGTGAACGGTGGATCAGGGAGCTAATGGCTCGCTGTTTCACCATTGTATTCAACTGTATCTGCGTCATCAGCCTGGAAAAAGTTACGAAACCAAGTCTAAAGATTTTGGACACCACTAATCCACAGTCAAGAGAGATTCTGTACAAATGGAGAAAATTCAAGACCATTATTAACCTCCCCAAGAGGGTAAGGTCGCTTTCACACAAGCATATTGAAATTCGTCAGTATTCTGGCTCTGGAATGCGCCAGATTCCTGATGATATACCATCAGTATTGTTATCAGCAAGAGCGGACATACTGCCTGTGCATACTATGCTACTATGGAGCTTGTGGGAGGGGAAACCTGGAGTGGATGGAAGGACCCACAACCTAATTACACTACTATAACAATGACTGCTGTGGTGCAGCCAGCTCTTCTACAATCTTGAGTCTTCTCTGGTGTGGCCCGATAGAAGTGCGATTGTGACCAGTTCCATCTGCTGGCGCACGTGCGGAGGTATCAGGGAGCACTCCGCTAGAGGTACCATTTGTACCGCACACACTACAGTCTATGGTGCACAGATTCCACCATGCTGGGGAGGCTCGGGTGTGGCTGGCAGTGAAGGGGTTAAGGCCGCAGTGCTGCCGGTCATTATAGTAACGAGCCTGCTATTACAGTCTGTGTTATAAGGGGCAGCCGTGCAGCCCACCTGCTTGTTGCATGACTCTGATCAAGCACTATGGGTGGAGTCATGTACCCTCCCTATCCGCCCTTCCCGAACTATGGGCCAACTTACTGGCAGAAGCCCCCCTACTACAAACCCAAGGGGCCCTACTGGAAGCCTCCCTACAAGGGGGCCCCTAGGCCAATGAAGTCTGCCCTTCCCTTCGACTGCCTGGATAACTACCGGTGGGCTCAGCTGAAAGCCTTGCTCAGCCAGCTGGGCCTGGAGCTGGGGCTGAGCCGCTCTTACACCAAAGAAGTAGGGGTTCAGGTGAGCCCCAGAGTGGTTGCGTCTGTTCAGTGTTTACTGGGGCCCCATACGCAAGGGATGGCGCCTACTGTGCCACACATGGGCAGCATGCCGGACTGCGTATTGTCACCCCAGTCCGCTTTCCCCGTACCGCAGCCATGTACTCCAGACTGTCAGACCGGAGACTATTCACACTGCCCCCTGCCAAGAGGAACGAGAGGGAGCAGCTGGAGGAAGACTGGGAGACCAATCCTTGGACCAAGAGACCCACAATCCAGATGAGACCGCCGGCAGAGGACAGGAACTTCACAACGGGGGTGTATGTAAAGGGGTACCCTAAAAAGACTTGTATCCCTGCTTAGTAATTGCTCTGAAGTTACTGGTGTTCACACATGACCTGTCCCCAATACAAAGGACGTGAGCCCTGGTGATAGAGTGCTCCTAGTGGTGAACCCTGCATCCACAACTGCTACATCAGACCTGTCCTAGAAATACATGTATAACCTGCACTGATCCTGTATTATACTCCAGAGCTGCACTCACTATTCTGCTCGTGGAGTCACTGTGTACGTTACATTACTTATCCTGTACTGATCCTGAGTTAAATTCCCCCTCCCCCCCAGCAGATCACATCGCTCTGCTCCTTACTCTTTGCAGTCTCTGGTCTGGCACAGTCCCACCAAGTGCCAGAGTCTGCTAAAAACAGCTCTAATACATTTTTCAAGGGTCCTGCAAACTGAATCAAACTGTAAATCATTTCCTTAAAGCAACTATGGAAATATGTAAATTAAGACGCACAGGAATATTAGTACACCAATAAGGTGCTCACAGTCAGGTAGTTCCACCTCACTACAACTCGGAGTAATATAATAGATAAAAAGGCTGGGCACTCTAATGGATATACTGTACACACTTTTATTGAAGTAACCGTTTAGAATCAAAAAATTATTAAAATTGTGGAACTGCAATTGTTTCCTTATATAGAGACTCCGTCCCATAAAGTGAATCCCTGTTTATGGGACAGAGTCTCTATATAAGGAAGCTGGATTCGGGGGTATTATTCACCCCGAAATGCATCTGGTCAGACCCCTAAATATATAGCAAACCGCTACCTTGAACGTGCCTGAACTCTTCAAATACCCTGGATAACGCGTGAGAGGTGATCGTATACACTGAGCGCGTGATACAGCTAAGACAGACAACTAGCGTGCATAAATTTCACCACCGTGGACTCCATTGGGAACAAGTATTAAAGAGCATAAGAAGACACGAAGGTAGTGGGTAAGACTGTTTTAATATTGAATGCCAGCATAATCTACAAGATTAACACAGGTGGTGTACTACACTTCCAGCGGGACGCCGCTGTGAACGCTGCCACACGCGGAGGTTACTAGTACCTCTGCGATCCACCTTCATGCAGGTTTAAACATTAGACAAAGGAATGTTACGATCTGGACTAAGGATCTGCAATATCAATTGAAGGAAACCCATTACTATACTATAATTGAACTGGGACGGCACTACTTGCTTGCTGCTGCTATATGATTTTTTACAGTCTTGGGCTGCATGACCTTTTTCAGTTTTAGGCTGCTATATTGGACGTTTTAGATCAATTTAATTAGTGCCAATTTGGGTCAACTGCAATACTCCTCTGATCGCTGCAAATTTTTGGTTTTAATACCGCTATGGTATTTGCGGTTAATTGCAATATGTGATGGTACGGCATTTCATATATATGATTGAATTTGTGCTGCGTATTACAATCATTTATTGCTGCTTTTACAGGTACTTGAGGCTGCCGTAATATAGGCATATATACTATATTTGTCTTATGAACTGTATTCAATATCAAGACAACGACACAGTCCAATTCTAGTACTGCCTATTAACAGATATATTTCCAGTTCACTTGATATTGATAGCTCATTGGTAATTTTGGGTAGACGTCCATACTATCCTATACTGTTTGGCCTCTTTCACATGACGCCCGGATAAGAGACGGGTGCGTTGCGGGAATATTCGCGTTTTTCCCGCGCGGGTGCAAACGTTTGTAATGCGTTTTGCACGCGCGTGAGAAAAAACGCCATGTTTGGTACCCAACCCAAAGCCGGACTTCATCACTGAAGTCCGGTTTCGGGTCTTCTGGAGAATTGATTATTTTCCCTTATAACATGGTTATAAGGGGAAATAATAGCATTCTTAATAAAGAATGCATTGGTAAATGAAGAAGAAGGGGTTAAAAATAATAAAAGTTAACTTACCTTAGCCACTTGATCGCGTAGTCGCGATCTCTCCTCTCTTTCCCTGCAGCATCTAAGATCTAAAGGACCTGTGACGACGTCACATCACATGGTCCAATCACATGGTCCATCACCATGGTAAGATGGACCATGTGATGTGACATCATCACAGGTCCTGTAGATCTTAGATGCTGCAGGGAAAGAGAGGAGAGATCGCGACTACGCGATCAAGTGGCTAAGGTAAGTTAACTTTTATTATTTTTAACCCCTTCCTCTTCATTTAACAATGCATTCTTTATTAAGAATGCTATTATTTCCCCTTATAACCATGTTATAAGGGAAAATAACAGCGATCGGGTCCTGTTGCTAAGCAACCATGCGGGAAAATCGCAACGCATCCGCACTTGCTTGCGGATGCTTGCGATTTTCCCGCAGCCCCATTCACTTCTTTGGGGCCTGCGTTGCGTGAAAAACGCACAATATAGAGCATGCTGTGATTTTCACGCAACGCAGAAGTGATGCGTGAAAATCACCGCTCATGTGCACAGCCCCATAGAAATGAATGGGTCCGGATTCAGTGCGGGTGCAATGCGTCCTTCTCACGCATTGCACCCGCGCGGAAAACTCGCCTGTGTGAAAGGGGCCTTTTACTTCCACCAGTGTTCATTAGAGCCGTGTGGACTGGATGATAGGGAATGGTTCAGATTGTATTTTAATGCCAATTTATGAGAAGTGAGAGTATTTGGTGCAACAATTGCAATTCCACAATTTAAATAATTTGTTGATTCTAAACGGTTACTTCAATAAAAGTGTGTACAGTATATCGATTAGAGTGCCCAGCCTTTTTATCTATTATTTCCTTAAAGCAGTTTTCCCATCTCAGACAATGAGGGCATATCACTAGGATATGCCCCCATTGTCCGATAGGTGCGGGTCTCACCGCTGGGACCCACACCTATATTGAGAACGGAGCCCCTGAAAGTGAATGCGCAGCCGCCCTTCATTCATTTCTATGGGGCCACCGAAAATATCCGAGCGCTGGCTCGGCTATTTCCGTCTGCCCCATAGAAATGAATGGGAGCATGGGCCCGCTTCGTTCTCGTTGTAGGTGCGGGTCCCAGCGGTGGGACCAGCACCTATCAAACAATGGGGGCCTATCCTAGCGATATGCCCACATTGTATGTGATGGGAATAGAGCTAACATTGTTCACATTAAATAATGCATGGAAAATTACTAAGAAAGTGTAAAAAAAAAAATAAAATAATGTGGGTGAATACACAATTCAGTATAGTTTGGATTTTTAGCGTGTAACCCTTGGTTTCTGTGACATTTGCAGTGCCAGAGGTGTCTGAAAAGGCAGCAAAATGGTAGGAAATGCAATAAAATAATCAATCAATATGGACCTATTAAATTCCCTGCAACTCTAATGGTTTAATTTGCTGCAGCAATGTCATGCTGTTCCTCTACAGTAGCTAGTCACTGGTCTCAGCAGTTTTGCTTGGCTGCATCAGTATCGTGGATGTACAAAACTTTGGTACTGCAAAGTATACATAAACCCGTGGTGATCACCAACATCAACATTAAAGAGACGGTAAACTGGAGAGGTAAGTACCCTGGACCAGGGCTGGTGCAAGGATTTTTGCCGCCCTAGGCAAAAGAAAAGTTTGCCACCCCCCCATGTGACATCACAATGCCCCACCCAAATTATCTGCCATATTAACTAACGCCAGTGCTGCAGTGCCGCCGTGTTTACATTAAAAAGCCTGCAGGGACAGGCTATAAAGACCAAAGCCACTACATTAAGCTGCAGTGGTTCTGGGGACTATAGTGTCCCTTTAATGTGAGGTAAATTAGAGTCTAGTGCCACGAATAATATACTAGATTGCCTACTTACACCCAGATGAGGATGAGGGTGGGCTCTGGCTGCAGTCTGACTCCACTGGTCTTGTGTAGAACAGGCTCTCTGGAGGCCGTTTGTAACTGCTCCCTGCCATAACAACCAGACGTGACGTTCCTGTTCAATTCTTATTGCATTGAGTTTTGCTGAATCTAACGCTCCAATCCCTACGTGACAGATTTGGTGCTTCGAGAAAGGTAGGGATTCAGTCTGACAGAGAAATTTAAATTTTAAATGGTCAAATGGTCAGCCATGGGGTCTAGGAACAGTGAGTGGGTGTAATGAAGTACAGTGTGCCTCAAGATTGATGGCTGGGGTGTGAAGGAGGAACAGTGTTCTTGTAAATTATAGTATATTCTTTATCCATAGGGAGTATCTTTAAGTAGCTTATCTAGACCCATCTCTGACACACAGCAGGAAAGCCTGACACTATTTGCCTGCGCAGACAGGAAAGCCCGCCACTGCTTGCCTGCGCAGACAGGAAAGCCTGCTACTCACTTGCGAGTTACAACAAGGAAGAATCTTGTAAGCCACATCACCAGTAGATACCGACTTGTGTATTGTAAAGCCCTGGCTATTACAGCCTGTGGCAAAGAGAACGTATGGCTTATTTTGGTAGTAGTGATATTTTTATCCATAGTGGGCAGTATTATAGTAGTCTCATTCTTGTACAGGGGGCAGCAGAAAAGCCAGCTGCTGCTCACCTATGCAGACAGGAAAGACCGCTGCTGCATAGCTGCACAACCAGGAAAGCCCGCCGCTGCTCACCTGCATGGACAGGAAAGCCAGCCAGTGCTCGACTGCACCGAGAGGAAAGCCCGCTGCTCCTCACCTGCAAGTTATAGCAAGGAAGAATCTGGTAAGCCACATTACCAGTAGATACTGATTCTTGTATATTGTAAACATCTAGGCAGATTAGGTAATTATTCATCATTGTTTTTCACAGGCTGTAACGGACCGTTACGCACACAACTCCGTTTAGGCGATATTCCCTTTTCCGGATAGACCAGCAGCTACTGCAATCACCAACTTCCCAAACTGCAAACCACACGAATTCACCAACTTCCGAACAAGAGACGCACGAACCCTGGAAGCAGCCGAACAGGAAAAGCAATATGAACAGCTTACACTCCTGGCAATCAGCATACAGTCAAATCCCCCCCAATAACGAGACGACACTTCGTTTTGAGGGTCAAGCAGGAACTCTCCTTTACTGGCCCATACAGCCTCTTTTATTCCCAATGCCCAAACACATTACAGCCCACAGGGTTTTGCAGAACAACCAATAAACACATTACAACACATACAATGCAAGTACAGCAGCCAATTAGATACAATGGCACAATACAGACACTCAGCATATCCCTCACCTCTGTTTAGGAGATAACTGAGTCAATTACTGTGTCTACTCAATTATCTCCAAGCTGAAAAGTTACACTTTTTTATACATTTTAATAACTCCCTGATCTTACATCACATACGGATAAAACTTATATTTCTGTGATCAGCATAACTTGGGGAGCAACATATGTAAAAATCACATGAATCCGTCCGGGGGTTACAAGGTTAGGTGAGGTCCCTTTATTATCCCTTGGCAGCATGGCTTTACCGGTCCAAAAAGTTTCCATGTGTCCGTATACTGTTTTTAAAAGGGCCAGCGCTGTACAATAAAAGTCCATAAGTCCAAATCAGTTCTTAACGGGCAATACTTCCCTGGGCCATAGTCAGAAGGCAAGAGGCAGGCGACTAGACTTCTCCAGTTCACTGTGGTGAGGTTGGTTTCGCCACACAGGCTATAACCAGTGGCATACTGCCCATATAGGCAGACCACGCCACTGCTATGGGGCGCGTGGCACAGAGGGGCACGGAGCTCATGGAAGGCCCCGCCCCTCTGCACAAGACAGGCAGTTACACTTATATTTCTGGGCTTGGGCTCCGGCTCCAACGTTCGGGCGGGCCCCGGCCCTCCCTCCTGCTGCTATGCCATCCCTCCTGCTGCTCTTTGCAAAGAGCACACAGAACGGTACTCTGACTGCGTGCTCTCCATCACATTGTGCCTGCTGCTGGAGAGAGAGGGGTGCCTGTTTCTGGAGAGGCTGCAAGGTAAGTATTCGATTTTTTCTTATCTTTATTGCTGGATTGGGCGCACTAAAGGGGGTAAAACTACTGGATGGGACACTAGTAAAGGGCACAAAACTACTGGATGGAGCACTTAAGGGGGCAAAACTACTGGATGGGGCACTAAAGAGACTACATTGCTGGATAGGATACTAAAGGGGGCAAAACTACTGAATGAGACACTAAAGAGTCAGTATTACTGGACTGGGGGAACTAAGGGGGCATAACTACTGTTCTGGGACACAAAGGGGGATTCTACTCTGAGGAGTCACTTATGGGCATTATACTGTATGCGGGCACTAATATTGCATTCTTACTATGAGAGGGCACTGAGGGGGCATAACTACTGTGAAAAGGCAGGCACATGCCGCAGCAGCAACATTCTGCAGATGTATGTATGGTCTCTTCTAGATAGGCTTTAATCTGCACAACGTTGAAGGTGGCGCAAAGTTTTTGTGCCACTTACATCACAAAAAAGTGCCTTACTCCCATACAGCACTGTCATATCAGCGGTGTATGACACTACGGATAATAAAAGTTGGTTAATAAAAAAAAAGTTGGTTGTGTATATATTTCGTTATTGACAAATGGGGGTGTGACAGGGCAGGAGCCAGGACAGGAGGTGGGTTGGGACAGGGGTGGGTAGTGGGTGGGGTCAGGGGCCCAATTCAGATTCTTGCTATGGGGCCCAGTGACTTCTATGTACCCCCCTGGCTATAACACTTAGCTCAGTATGGCAACAAGTAAAATCACAGACTTTTTCAAAGTTCCATCCTCCATAGAGTCTTGTACCTCTTCACTAGATCATCAAAATTCAAGTGAAGCCCTTTCATTAGTCACAGACAACAGTTCATCTGATCACCCATCAGATCAAACAGCCAGTAGTGGGACAAAATGTTCTGCCAACAGAGCTGAGCGAAACTTTAAAAGTTTATGGCTTCAGGAATTTGCTTGGCTTAGGGTACTTTCACACTTGCGTTGGTGCGGATCTGTCTGTTTATTTGCACCTATAATGCAAACGTTTGTATCTGTTCAGAACGGATCCGTTTGCATTAGTTTTAAAGAAAAATGACAAAGTCCAAAATGGATCCATTTTGAATTACATTGAAAGTCAATGGGGAACAGATCCATTTTCAAATGCACCATATTGTGTCATTGAAAACGGATCCGTCCCCATTGACTTACATTGTAATTCAAAACTGATCCGTTAGGCTCCGCCTCTTCAGACGGACACCAAAATGCTGCATGCTGCGTTTTGGTGTCCGCCTCCAAAACAGAATAGAAGCGGAACGGAGCCTAACTGATGCATTCTGAACGGATCCTTATCCATTCAGAATGCATTGGGGCTGAACTGATCCGTTTTGGACCGTTTGTGAGAGCCCTGAAATGGATCTCACAAACGGAATCCAAAACGCTAGTGTGAAAGTACCCTTAGATATAATAAAGAGAAAGAAATTATGTACTGTGAGTTTTGTTCTAAGGCTGGCCCAGATATTGCTGGCAAAACAGATTTTTATCAAAGGAACGCATCATTTAATGAAAGAAACTATAAAAAAACATGGAGAGAGTCAGAAGCATAGAAATGCTCGTGCCAGGTGAAAGGAGTAACCAGAGCCTGTGAAAAATGGCCGAGAAAGATTTCAAAGAAATGAAGCTTAAATTTAATGCAGCCTACCTGATTGCACATGAAGAGCTACCATTTACAAAGTTTGCCTCTTAAATCATGCTTATGAAAAAAAACAGAATGGATATATCCAAAACGAATGATAATGACACCGCATGCGAGTTCATTGGTTGCATTGCGGATGAATTAAGAGCCCAAACAGTAAATATAGCTAGCAAGGCAATTTACATTTCAATCATAACAGATGTGTCAGGAAGAGAAAATGTGATTGTGTACTTAAGGTACATTTTGTCTGGTATACCAGTAAACAGCCTTGTTGGATTAGCTGATCTTCAGCATTCTCATGCGCAGGGATTATTTAAAGCTATATCTGTTATTATCTGTAGCGAAACCAATTTAGAGTCAGTTTGGGTTACGTTGCAGCTTGGTAATCATAAGGTAACTCGTGTAGGTGTCATCAAAGAATTGGATGATCTACTAGTTGAGGAAATGGCTAAAATGACATTGAAAGGGGAAGTTGTCATAATGGGAGACTTTAATCTTCCTGATATAAACTAAAATAGCTAGTTCTGCCAGGAGTACAGACATTCTAAATTCCCTACTGGGATTATCTCTACAGCAAGTAGTTGAGGAGCCAACCCGGAAGGAGGCTATTTTAGATTTGGTATTCACAAATGGCAATTTGGTATCTGATATTACTGTAGGGGAAAGCTTAGGATCCAGTGATCACCAGTCAGTGTGGTTTACTATAAGTACAGTGACTGAGTCACTCCACACAAAAACAAAAGTTTTAGATTTTCGGAAAACAGACTTTTCTAAAATGAGATCAGTGGTATACGAGTCCCTATCAGACTGGAACAATTTCAATGGAGTCCAAGAGAAATGGAACTACTTAAAAGTGGCACTATTGAAGGCAACAGAAAAGTGCATTAGGCTTGTCAGTAAAGGCAAAAAAAAGGAAGAGACCACTGTGGTACTCAGCAGAAGTGGCCAAAATTATTAAAAACAAAAAGATGGCATTTAGTAAGTATAAAAACACCCAAAACGAGGATGACCGGAAATCTATAAGATGAGGCAGAGAGAGGCCAAGCAAGTTATAAGAGCTTCTAAAGCTCAGGCAGAAGAGAAATTAGCTCAGTCAGTGAAAAAGGTGATAAGACATTCTTCAGATACATAAATGAAAAAAGGAAATTAAATAAAGGAATTACCAAATTAAAAACAAAAGAAGGAAGGTATATGGAAGAGGATAAAGAACTAGCTGACTGCCTCAATGAATACTTCTGTTCAGTTTTTACAAAGGAAAATGAAGGAGAAGGACCTCAGTTAGGGAGGAAGACTAATGAATCCTTTGATGCATGTGTCTTTACAGAGGAAGAGGTTCTAAGTCAGCTGTCCAAAATTAATACAAATAAATCACAGGGGCCTGATGGGATACACCCAAAGCTATTAAAAGAGCTTAGAGGTGTACTAGCAAAACCATTAACAGATTTATTTAACCAATCACTGGTAACAGGTGTCATCCCAGAAGATTGGAAATTAGCAAACGTTGTGCCAATTCACAAGAAAGGTAGTAGAGAGGAATCGGGCAACTATAGGCCGGTAAGCCTGACATCAATAGTGGGGAAATTAATGGAAACCATACTCAAGGAGAGGATTGTGGAACATCTAAAAACCCATGGGTTGATTGATAAAAACAGCATGGGTTCACTCGGGAGATCATGTCAAACTAATCTTATTGACTTTTTTGATTGGGTGACTAAAATAATAGATGGCGGAGGTGCAGTAGACATCGCCTATCTGGACTTTAGTAAGGCTTTTGATACTGTCCCACATAGAAGGCTTATCAATAAACTGCAGTCTTTGAGCTTGGGCTCACATATTGTTGAATGGATTAGGCAGTGGCTGAAGGACAGAAAACAGAGGGTTGTAGTCAATGGAGTATATTCAGACCATGGTATTGTTACCAGTGGGGTACCTCAGGGATCTGTTCTGGGACCCATATTGTTTAATATCTTTATCAGCGAAATTGCAGAAGGCCTCAATGGTAAGGTGTGTCTTTTGCTGATGACACAAAGATTTGTAACAGGGTTGATGTTCCTGGAGGGATACACCAAATGGAAAAGGATTTGGGAAAACTAGAAGAATGGTCAAAAATCTGGCAACTAAAATTTAATGTTGATAAGTGCAAGATAATGCACCTGGGGCGTAAAACCCAAGAGCAGAATATAAAATCAGTGATACAGTACTAACCTCAGTATCTGAGGAAAGGGATTTAGGGGTCATTATATCAGACGACCTAAAGGTGGGCAGACAATGTCATAGAGCAGCAGGTAATGCCAGCAGAATGCTTGGGTGTATAGGGAGAGGCATTAACAGTAGAAAGAGGGAGGTGCTCGTGCCGCTCTACAGAGCACTAGTGAGACCTCATTTGGAGTATTGTGTGCAGTACTGGAGACCATATCTGCAGAAGGATATTGAAACTTTTGGAGAGAGTTCAGAGAAGAGCTACTAAACTAGTACATGGATTGCAGGACAAAACTTACCAGGAAAGGTTAAAGGACCTTAACATGTATAGCTTGGAAGTAAGAAGAGACAGAGGGGATATGATAGAAACTTTTAAATACATAAAGGGAAGCATCACGGTAAAAGAGGAGAGAATATTTAAAAGAAGAAAAACTGCTACAAGAGGACATAGTTTTAAATTAGAGGGGCAAAGGTTTAAAAGTAACATCAGGAAGAATTACTTTACTGAGAGAGCAGTGGATGCATGGAATAGCCTTCCTGCAGAAGAGTTTAAGCATGCATGGGATAGGCATAAGGCCATCCTTCATATAAGATAGGGCCTGGGGCTATTCATAGTATTCAGTATATTGGGCAGACTAGATGGGCCAAATGGTTCTTATCTGCCGACACATTCTATGTTTCTATGTTTCTATATACTTACTAGTGCAGACCAAAGTAATCCAAATTGGTGGCAAGATAAGCTCAGTGCTTTTGGTGCAGGTGGAGCTAGTGTTAATATGGGTGCGACTGGTGGTGTAGGTGCACTGATAAGACAAGATATAGGAAAGTATATACTCTCATTTCACTGCTTACCACACAGGCTGGAACTGGCCATGTTGAGCACACAAAAGTGTCTTCCTATGGTTCAAAAAGTATATGACCTGTTGCATCTTGTTTGGAAGACTTATCATTTTAGTTCCAAAAGTGAAAGGGAGTTGAGAGCAATTGGCACAGAGTTAGGCCTAATTCACACATCCGTAGCGTGTTTTGTGGAAACACGGATCCGCAAAACACGGACGGCTGCAATGTGCTTTCCGCATTTTGCGGACCGCACATTGCTGGCAGTATATAGAGAATGCCTTTTCTTGTCCGCAATTGCGGACAAGAATAGGACATGTTCTATTTTTTTGCGGAAACGCGGATGCGGAAATGTGGATGCGGACATCACATAGTGTGCTGTCCACATCCATTCCTGCCCCTTTGAAATGAATGGGTCTGCAACCCTTCCGCGAAATTGCAGATGGGATGCGGATCCATTTTGCGGACATGTAAATTAGGCCTTAGGCTTTAAAATCTGCTGTCCTGGGGCAGTGAAGACCCAGCGCTGGCTTCCTCATATTTTTCGTGCACTCTCAGTCTTCCTCTCCTCGGACCATGAAACAGGACAGAACACTGCTGTACATCATCACATGGAACAGTGATATATCTGGAAGAGCTAAGCACATTGTACAGCAAATGGAGAACATAGTGTTTGTTGGATTCTGTCACTTTCTCCATGACCTCTTTGAAGAAATCTCAAAGTTAAGTCTTAGTCTTCAGAAAAATTCTCTGATATGACCACAAGCTGTCACTGCTATTAAAAGTTGTATTATGACAATAGAAAGCATTAAAGAAAAAACACTAATAGGAATTTTTTCCTGCAAATAGCTGGTAAAGAAATGCATACCCAGACATTGGTTGCTAAAAGGCAGGATAAAACCACAAGTGTTACATGCATTCAGTTTTCAAAATATTCAACAGAAAGAAAGCCATTCCAGTTTTATGGATATCCTTAAACAACATATAACAAAAAGAGTAGAGGTAACAATTACAGAACTGGAAAAAAGATTTGGAGTGATGATAGGGAAAGACCAGGAAGATAACATAGGAGGGTCAGAAATCATCCGATGTTTCTCTATCTTTTGTCACGATTCTTGGCCTAAACACTTCATCACGTATGGAGAAGAGGAAATTGACATGCTAATAGAGTGCTATAAGCCCAACTTGTTGAAGAATTACTGTGATTTGGAGACAATCCACAGTGAGCGGAGATTGCTAAAATTCTTAATGAAAGGCCAGTTTGCAGACATGTCTTACAGCAATTTGTGGTAGGTAATCCTGACGAAAGAGCCTTACTCCACCGACTACAAAAATTTTTACATTTGTGAACATTATTCTTATACTTCCTATATCAGCTGCACAGTGTGAACGAGGCTTTTCTGCGCAAAACAGAATAAAATCACAAGTACGCAATTTACTTCATATTTCCACACTGGAGGATTTAATCCGAATTAGCTCAGAAGGCCCTTCACTTGAGCTGTTTGATCCTGAGCCCTGCGTGAGACGCTGGTTTGGAGCCAAGAGGAAGAGGAGGTCTCATTATTCTGGATGGTCAAGTGACACTGACTTATTGGTAGTCAGTGACACTGACTCAGAATCGGAGCAATAAGTTGTCTAATAAGAACTGTAAATAGTTTTAACGTTTTTGTTGGCTGTAAGAAGAACGAATCCGAAAGAACATATGTGAAACTGCACAAGGTAAGACAAGTCTTTTATTTTTTATCATAATGATATGTTTCTTACATTTGGCGACTAAAAAATGGGCGAATTCGCCTCGTCGCACAATCAGCTCATAGATTCCCATGAGGAGATGAAAACAGACATGGACTTATTGATGTGGAAGACCGCTCAAGGCGGAACAATATAAAGTTTAGAGGGATACCAGAAGACATCAGCCCATCTGCGCTGACTCCATACTTGCAAGCCCTTCTTAAACAACTTCTCCCCTCCTGTTTCACTATGGACGTTACAATTGATAGGGCTCACAGAATTCCAAAGCCCTGTCATTTGCCCGACTCTACACCTAGAGACGCTCTAGCACGCGTACATTTTTATCACGTTAAGGAGGCTGCCCTAGCAGCGGCGAGACAATTGCCAGAACTACCGGCACCTTATCATATGGTGAAACTGTACGCAGACCTGTCAGCGGCAACTCTGCGACAACGCCGGATGCTAGCCCCAATTACCAAAATAGCATACAAATGGGGCTTCCCGGTGAAAATTCTGCTGCAGCAGGACGGGAAACACTATACCATCAATACAGTGAGGAAAGTAAAAATCTTCTGGAATCCTAGAATAGGAATGGCGCACCATTGGCACCCGTTGAGGGACCAAACACTGACTGAATCGACTCCTTAATAGTGCTGGAGAGTGACGTGCTGACCAGCGGCACCAACATGGACTCTGTTCCCTCACAACATCCGTCCATGACTAGGATGACGGATTCAAGTCCATTACCACCTAAACATCTGATTCAGCAGATAAGAACCTTGTTTTTTTTGTTTAACCCACGGTTTTTCTTCCTTATTATGTGATTTTACTACTAGGTCATTCAAGAAGTTTGATATTAGTGATCACTGTGGTTCTCTTGTAATTATCTCACATTCGCTGGGGTTGTGGGCTGCCACTATTGTATTCCCCATGCCGCATAGAACTTTAATCCAACCTCAATGGTGATTAAAGTAATATCCCGTAATGTTAAGGGCCTCAACAGCCCATAAAAACGCTCCTATATGTGGAGAGAGGCCATCCAATCACACGCAGATATTATGTGTATCCAGGAGTCTCATATCATCGCTCAGAATGCACATAGAGTGACTCACCGCCTATTCCCCCACATTATCCAGTCCCACTATCACAAAAAGCAGAGAGGAGTGGTGTTAGCTTTCAAGGCTTCTATCGCTTATCAACCAATTATATCTACAGTTGACCCGCATGGGAGGTTCATTATCCACGTATGTAATATAAATAATATCACATATACAGTAGTTGTGGCCTACGCACCCAACAAGCATCAATTACGATTAATGCGGTCTCTGATGCGGCAGTGGACTCCACAGTCCCCTCCAGAATTCGAGGTGAGGCCCTGGGTCCCCTGTTGCGAAGGGAGGAACTTTATGATATCTGGAGGATCCATCATCTCCAGGAACGCGACTTCTCCTTTTTTTTCTCTGTACACAACACATACTTGCGTATTGACCTCTTCCTCTTGGGCAGTTCCCTTCTACAATTAGCTTCCAAATCCACTATTGAATCTATCAAATGGTCAGACCATGCCGCCATATTTTTGTCTATCTCAAAAACCTTTAATGTCAGAGATACTATGTGGCGCTGCATCTATTGTCTCACCCCACTCATAAATCGGCTATTGAGAAAGAGCTATTAGAGTACTTCTCAATTAATGTGGGCTCTGTGTCCAGCCCTTTTACCCTGTGGAACTCCCACAAGGCATTTATAAGGGGTATCTTTATCAAGATGGGACACTGTGCGAGAAAGGAGCGAGAACAACACATAGACACTATTACATCCAAATTATCCACTTTGGAAACCTTGAACAAATCGCTCTTCACGGAGGAGCGCAAGTCGTAAATTAACTCCCTGAAACTGCAACTCAGAGTGTCTACTCCACAGGTATGAAAAGCAACTCGCTTCAATTATAGCCCATTATTACTCCCAAAACAATAAAGTGGGTAAATTACTTGCCAATAGGATCAAACAAAGATCAATTAAATCCAGGATTCCTTTCCTACTCCACTCAGATAACAAAAGCAAAGTATATAATCCTAAAGACATTGCCAACCAGTTCATGGAATATTATTCCTCCTTATACAACCTGGACAGATCCCAACAAACTTATCAAGCAACACCAGAGGAAATTAACACCTTGCCAACCTCCCTTAACCTCCCAACATTAAATACACAACAACAAGAATCCCTAGCTATTCCATTTACGACAACTGAAATATCTCAGATTATCTCCTCTCTACCTCTGCATGAGTCCCCAGGCCCTGATGGCCTTTCCAACGCTTACTATAAAACCTTTACCCCCGATCTTATCCCCCACTTGATGTCAGTGTTCTCACAAGCGTTTACTGAGGGATCCTTTCCGCCAGAGATGTTAGCTGCCACCATTGTAACCCTGCCGAAACCTGGTAAATCACAAGACAAACCCCAAAACTTTAGACCCATATCTCTCCTGAACTCAGACGTTAAAATATATGCCAAAGCACTTGCCAACAGGCTCTCAAAAATACTTCCATCACTTGTGAATATAGACCAAAAAGTGGGATTTGTTAAGGGGAGACAACTTACAGATAACACAAGGAGGGCTCTGAACATTTTAGACCACATTGTACGACACAAAGCCCCTGCGTTAGACGCAGAGAAGGCGTTTGACCGCCTTAATTGGATGTACGCCTTCTCGGTTCTTGGGAAGTTAGGCCTGGGGGAGACCCTGATCACAGCCATTAGAGCATTATACTCGGTCCCATCAGCGAAAGTTTTTGTAAATGGAGCGGTGTCATCTAGTTTCCCAATAACTAACGGAACCCGCCAAGGTTGCCTGTTGTCTCCACTTATCTTTGTTTTAGCTATTGAGCCCCTGGCACAGGCCATTAGATTACACCCTGACATTACTGGCATCAACTTTGGGAACAATAAAACACCGTATATCTCTCTATGCAGACGATATCCTTCTATCCTTATCCTCCCTCAGACGTCATTGGAACATGCTATTTCACTCATTGAACAAGTTGGAAAACGTTTATACTATAAGATGAATGAAAAAAAATCCCAAATCCTCCCCTTTAACATCCCAACACATCAACTGGCTTACCTTCAGTCCAAATTCCGACTAGATTGACAACCCACACATATTAAATACCTGTGTATTAACATTACCTCATCTATCCCTTTACTATTCCAACATAACTACACCCCTCTCTTGGATACTATCAAGGAGGATCTCTCCAACTATGGCAAATATGAGATATCCTGCGTGGGATTCATTGCGACCTTCCAGATGATGACTCTGCCTAAGCTCCTGCTCATTTTTTGCATGGTCCCCATCAAAGTGCCCTCCAGTTTCTTTAAAAAAAGCCCAAGGCTTTCTCAACTCCTTTGTTTGGGCGAGACGTAAACCCAGAACAGCTTCATCAATACTATGCAAAACTAAAAGAGGAGGGGGACTTGGCCTACCAAAAATACTCTTTAGCGACACAGGTTAACCTCCTCTTCGGTTGGTGGACTGGAGACACCTCTATCCCATGGATTAAGATGGAATCACACCTAGTGAACTCAAAACATTTACGATCACTCTTAATTGATCCCCAACCGAACTCCACAACCTTCCTTACCTGTTAGACAGCCTGGCGTGTGTTCCACAACAGGAGTGCACAGGCGACTATTAATGCACTATCTATATCCCCCCTGCACCTGCTAGAGCTGAAAATCCCTGACATGAACCTAGCCTCTTGGAGGGCCCGTGGCCTTCTTTGGGTAGCACAACTGTATAACCAGGGACAGATCAGACAGTTTACAGAACTCCAACAAGAATTTGACATTCCACACACAGATTTCTAGAAAATACCTGCAAATATGGCATCTTCAACAATCCCAAAACCCATGTGTGCTAACAGCTAATCGACAATTATTTGAAATATGGAGAACTACAACTACACCTCCAAACCAACCGAGTCTCAGAGTACTATACTTGAGCCTAGGAGACAAGCCCACCTTCTAAAAAACGACTACCTTTCTAGCCTGGGACAGGGAACTTAATAATCAAGTCCCAATCTCCAGCTGGATCCCAGCCCTAAAATTCATTTTGGCTACTTTCATAAGCACCAACTTATATGAGGCGGCCATGAAAACATGTCTGAGGTGGTACCTGACCCCTGACAGACTGAGTAAAATATATCCGGGCACCTCCAATCTATGTTGGCGCCACTGTGGGGCCAAAAGTAAACTCTTGCACACGCTGTGGTCCTGTCCTAGGCTCAAGACTTTATGGAATAACGTATTTGATTTGGCATCTAAATTTAGCGGACTACGCATAGATTCCTCACCTTATTGGGCCCTCATGTTTGTAGACATGCATGTTATACCTAACTCCCACAGGATCCCTATAGCTCACCTATTCATAGTCACCAAGCTAAATATTACAAGACACTGGAAATCTACAGAGATCCCGTCCCTATCTGAAATCATTAATCAGGTGCATCAAAATTGCATCTACGAAAAAATGATGGCTTATAGAGACCAGAGATAGGGAAGGTTCCGCTCCCACTGGCAGGCATGGCTAGACTTTAGGCCAGTCGTCTCTCCAAAGAATACTACAATAGACCAAGATGACACACAAGACCAGTAGTGGTGTTATTGTTTTATTTAGTTAACGTTATGTTTATTTCCACATCTGTATATCCATACTACCTTACAATATTGGAATTGTATACACTGTTGCATTGCCTACATATACCTGTCAAGCCAGAATGTTGGCAACTGTGTTTATACAAAGATTTGCATGATTGTTCTTTTTATACAATTCTATAAAAAATGATTGAAAATAAAAAAAAGAAAAGTGAGGAATCTAAGATGGCTGTTTGTCAAACTCTGCAGAGACAAGATAAATAATTCAATATGGCGGTCTAGTCCGAATAGAGAAGATGAGAAAAGAGAACATCTACATCAGCAAAGACGTCACTGGATGTAAGAGGTATGTGGTGCTGTATTATACTGTATGTTTTGTATTGCTGTATGTAATACCCATCCATGTAGGGTCTTTAACAGTAGGGCTGGGGGAGGAATTGGATTCAGAATTAGTGGATTCAGACATTTCAATTTTTGCCTCAGGGAGCGTAAAGGCTAGAATCAGCCCTGATATTGTTAAACAATTGCTTTGCAAGTGATACTGTATCACAGCAAGAACCATTATAAATATTAGTTACAAAAGTTGTACTTTATATTTGTTCGGGGTGAAAGGAAGGCGTAGCCAATACTGAGTTTTGCTATAGGGCCCCATGATGTCTATGTACACCCCTGTCCATGAGTGCTCCAGATGGTGACCAAAATAGTCCCCAATTTGACAGAAAAATTGCAAATGGCAACTTTTTAGTCTCTCGCCATTTGCAACTAGGCCATTATAAAAATTGTCACGCGACAAAATGGCACACAGCAAATGTTGCATTGTAGTTGTACCCTATGTGTTGCGCGACTAATTGTCACGCGACACATGTCGACGTGTAGACCTAGCCTAATAGTCCACAAGGTCACATAGGGACCCAAGGTAACCACTAAAAAACTAAAGACCTTTCTCACATTAGCTAATGTTAATTTTCATGAGTCCAATATCGAGAGGACACTGCATGCATTATGTGCATGGCAGGATTGCAAGGAGAAAGCTGCTGCTCTCCAAAAAGAACAAAACGGGGGCACCTCCTCCGTCTGGAGAAAGATAAATCTCCAGAGGCTTCAAGGCTTCATCAGCATAAGAGCTGTAAATCTGTGGAATAGTCTACCTCAGGATGTGGTCATAGCAGGAACAGGAAAGTCTTAGATTAATTCTTAAAACAAAATCACATCAACACTTATGAACTTTGAACGAAATGTTTTTCTATTTTAAGGCAGATTGGCTAATTCGCTTACTTTTTTCCCTGGATCAAGAAGCAAAGTTCTGGCATTTACCCAAACCCCTTCTCTTCATCCACATACCCTCCTATCCCTTTGTTGAACTTCATAGACATATCTTTTTTAGCCGAACTAAAAAAACAATTCAACTGTCTATTTAAAAACGTCTTGACTTTTATATTATGTAACATGATTGGCCCTTTTTTGATGTTGATTTACATTTGCAAAATATCCATAAACCTTGTTTCAAGCATAACATTATTGCCTATTTGCAATTCTCAAGGTAACAATATGAATTCTCATATTGTAGCATGGAAACTGTTTTCACATCACATTCTCAGTCTACGTTCAAGGAATACACAAGACATATACATTAAACATATGCTTCAGATGGGTGACATCTGTCACAATAAAGTTCCATTGTAAAAGAATAAAAGGCATATGCTTTTTTTGCTGTACTTTGAAAGATGGAGAAGCGTAGTGTATTAAGCCTTTGCATTACCCCCCCCCCCCCCCCCCCACACACACACACACGATTAAATGTAGGGCAAAAATGTGCTATGAGCCCAGCCTTAAATCTATTTAACTAGATAATATTTGATTCTTTAATGACTAAATAAATAGTTTAGCCATTTTATGGATTTATAATGCACTCAGAAATGTGGAGAGGTCTCTCCTGCTTACCAGTGGCTGTGAGGTCTACTTGGTTTAATCTCTTCTCTGTGATGTCTTCCTCAGGTTTGCTGTCTGTTAAACTAAAATTCATCATGTTAAGGACTCCACCCTATTATAAAGAACTTCACACCCCTATAGACACTGGATCTTGTCTGTCCTTTTTTGTATAGACAAGTACTATACAATTTTTAATGAGGCTACTTGCATATGATCAGGAGTTTGCACTCAAGCATTTGCATATACTAAGCTAGTCTATTGACATTAAATAGCAACAGAATGCTGATGGAAATTTGCTTGTTAACATTTTTTGTAAAAAAAAAAAGTACATGGTTGAAGTCATATAAATATCTTACCAATCTTTCCAAATATGTTCATCATACACATACATGTATTGAACTAGGAAAAAAAGTTTATTTTGCGGTTGACATGAATTGGTAATTTCCAAACATTTGTATGCCACCTAAAAGCTATATTAGGTTATTTATTAGGACCAGAGTTTAAGATGCCTGCCTTATTATCCCTTGAACTGGTGTAAGATGCGACTAAGTTATGTAGAGGCACTGGCCTCTACATATCTTAGACACATCCACAGACTGCCTAAATGTACACCATCTCCCTTGCTGGCATAGATTAGGTCATTTTCTACACCTAAAACAGGCGTAAAAATGATAAATGAGAAACCTCATTTTTTTTAAACCTGACGTGAGTGGGGAAAAGTGGCAGATTCAGCTGCAAGTCCCCTCTGCGATCAAATCTGCGTCAGATATATGCCAAACAATGACCCCTATAGTTTCCACTATGCCAAATGGCATCTTAGTAACAAGATGGTTTCCAAATACACATGCACAGCGGTAGAAGTCAAACATGTAGCATCTTTATAATGCGAAGAACATGTCATAGCAATAAGCCAACAGAGTTGCGGGGCACACTTTTGGCATATGATGTAATGATGACGATATGCAAGTATAAATTATTTTCTATTTTCAGCCTCGGTTTCCTATCCTTTCTACACAATTGCAAAATGTAACTGTACCATGCTTGAGAACATCTCTTGTATGAGCCAAAACATTGTGTTTTTTTCTGGAAATAAATAATATTGTATTCTGGAAATAAATTGTTTTGATGAACTTTTACATTTGCCACTAAAACTTCACTCTGAACAGATTTCTCTTCTGGAAATTAAGAAGACTATAGATCCACGATCCTATCATAGATTGGTGAATAGGAGAGACTACCACATTAGTATTCTTATTACTAGTAGAAGTATGTGTGTTGCGTATACTCGCTCTCTAGATGTCCAGGAGGCAGCAACAACACACTCTGAAAAATCCAATCCCTATCCGCCTTTATCAGGATCATATGTTAAACCAGATCAAGTGAAGATTATTGAGGGGCATTTACTAATGTCTTTGCTCCACAAAAGTGGCGTAAAAAAGCCACAAATTATGGAGCGTGCCATGATTTGCCACAAAAAATATTGACATGTCACAAGTGTTAAGAGATTTAGTGAAATAAATAAAAACAAATAATCCAGGTGAACATGATCTTCACTTGATCTCTTAAACCTTTATATCTCATATAAAAAAGGTACTCAGGAAGTAGACTGCAACAGTTATGTGAGAATGTGGACTTGCAGTCCCCCTCCCTCAAGAAGCCACAGCAGGGACTTACAGGCGTATAACAATAAATTTGAATATGGTTATAAAGTTAATTTATTTCAGTAATTCATTTCAAAAAGTGAAACATTACATAAGACCAATTAAACAATTATTTTAGATACGGAAATGTTGGCCTACTGAAAAGTATGTACAGTAACTGCACTCAATACTTGATCAGGGCTCTTTTTGCATGAATTACTGCATCAATGCAGCGTGGCATGGAGGGGATGAGCCTGTGGCAATACTGAGGTATGGAAGCCCAGGTTGCTTTGATAGTGGCCTTTAGCTAGTCTGCAATGTTGGGTGTGGTGTCTCTCATCTTCCTCTTGACAATACCTCATAGATTCTCTATAGAGGTTAGGTCAGACGAGTTTGCTGGCCAATCAAGCACAATGATACAGTGGTTTTTAAACTCAGCATCTCCATTAAGCTTGTCAGCAGAGGGAAGCATGAAGTGCTCTAAAATTTCCCAGCAGATGGCTACACTTACTTGGACCAACACCAGCAGATAATATGTCTCCCCAAACCATGACTTACTGTGGAAACATACACTGTACCTCTCCACTCTTCCTCCAGACTCTGGGGTCTTGATTTCCAAATGAAATGCAAAATTTACTTTCATCTGAAAAGAGCACTTTAGATAACTGAGCAACAGTCCAGTCCTTTTTCTCCCAGGAAAGACACTTCTGATGTTGTCTCTGCGTCATGAGTGGCTTGACACAAGGAATGCGACAGTTGTAGCCCATGTCTGTGTGTGGTGGCTCTTGAAGCACTGACTCCACCTTTAGTCTACTCCTTGTGAATCTCCCTCAAATTCTTGAATGGCCTTTTCTTGACAACCCTTACAAGGCTATGGTAATCTCTGTAGCATGTGCACCTTTTTCTGCCACACTTTTCCTTCCACTCAACTTTCCATTAATATGCTTGGATACATCACTCTGTAAATAGCCAGCTTCTTTGACTTATATTTTGTAACCTACCCTGCTTGTGGAGGGTGTCAATGACTGTCTTCTTGACAACTGTCAAGTCAGCAGTCCTACCCATGATTGTAAAGAATAACAATATTAACGAGGGAGCTCACAGGAATATAGCTTAGCCTGCTATACCACCTAGCTATTGTAATGCAATTAATAATAAATGGCCGGCTTTTTATCAACAATATATCTGCGGGGGCCTGGCTTCGGCATGCCAGAATGAAGACACACACCGTCGGGGCTCCGTGACCAGTACCAAGAGAAACATAGGGGAAAGCACTTCCATCACCTCTAACGAGCCATGTCAAAGGGGAGGAGGTCCAGGAGTCAGTCAGTGGCCGCTCCAGAACACTCCATCGCCAGGTTTCTGTGCTCCGGACCGGCAGAGCCGACACACATAGAGGCCACAACAATGGCAGCTCCAGCAGCACCACTGCGCTCCTCAGTTGTGCCTTTCGCTCCAGCGAGTGCGCGCTACGAAACCTCACAGGATTGCGAGAAGATTCGCTTGCCCCCCACCTCCTGACCCTATCGCTCTACACAAAGGGGACCACCCGAACACACAAGGGGACAGCGGGGCTGCTCCAGCTCACAAAGCGCCCAGCATCAGGAACGACCCGCAGAGAGAGGTCAGGGCAGCAGCACAACCCACCACACAGGCACCAGCCTCTTCCCTGGCAGTAGCTGAGACTCTGGGGTCTTAGCCAAGGCACGCCAGCCATATTTTCAAAACCCTAACAGCCACCTGAGGGCATGTATAGGGCCCCCCCCCCCCCAGCCTCCCTGGATCGCACAATGGCAGAGTTGTGGGAGATGTTGAGGGCACAGCCCACAAGATCAGACCTGGAAGCCCAAGTAGCACGCATAAAGACCAAGCAGGCCCAAGCCCTACAAGCAGTACATGAGACCGTACAGTCTCTGAACGACAGAGTAACTTAACTAGAACGGCAATGCTCTGCCTCGCCCGCTACAATATCCTCTTTATCTACCACCATAGCCACGCATACTACTCAACTGAAGGAATTTTCCCTCCACCTCGATGATGTGGAAAACAGAGGATGTCGTAATAAACTCAAAATCCGTAATATTCCAGAAACGGTCACCAGCGACTAATTGTATGTCACAGTAATAACCATCTTCAACAAGGTGTTAGAAAGGCCACAGTAACGGAGATCAAACTAGACAGAGTACACTGAACAGTGGGTCCAAGGATCCGCGACTCAGAAAGACCCCGCAATGTAATTTGCCAAGTACATTTCTATAAGGTGAAGGAAGATATCCTCCGGGGAGCCTGGGAAAAAAGAGAGATTCTCTAATCACTATCCTACCGGACGTCTCCTACCTAACTAGCTACATGCGAAGGCTAGTTCGTCCACTGCTGGAAGCCGTAAAATAATCAGGGGCCTCTTACCGCTGGAGCCACCCATTTCACATTATTTAACGCAAACAAGGACCTCTCCAGAGGACCTCCCAGAAACCTTTCGATTCTTGAACACCCCACTGATTCCAGTTCCTGACTGGACACCACCACCACTACTCCTGGCTCTAACCCCGAGAAGCAGGCAAACCTGGAAAAACCATCCATTGTTACCCCAAAGTACAGCGAATGGCCATCTTAGAAGCAATTGGAGCCGTTCACAACGTCCTTCAACAATGCAACACCAAAAATCACCTTGCTGAAGCGGACACATAGAACTGGCTAATAGGAAGCTTCCTGACCGGAACGAGAAGTTCCCCCTTCGCCAGCAATGCTATACATCTTGCCCCACTGAAGAATCACTCTGAGCACGTGATCTTTCAACATTTGGGGAGGGGAGGGAGGGTCTTGGAGCAATGTTCGGGTCAATAGATTCTTGTTGCTCATGCTCTCATCGTAACTCCCCTCTCCACCTACCACACATCCAATAGACCAGAGTTTCCCCAAGCAGTTAACTCTAGTTTTTATGCTGGTCCATGGATGCCCCTTTTATGCACCTCTTTGGTTGGTCAACCGTTTCACCTTCCCCCACTAGGGTACTGTGCTCTTCGTCCCTTTGGCAGTCGTTACAGCCGGTGTGGACAATTCACGGTTAACTAAAGCTATAGCTAACCTTTAGGTTCAAAGTAGAGACTTGGTCTCATCCCCCATCCTCACCCCCAGACTCCCTCTCTTACCTTTACCTCTCCCCCCCCCCTTTTTATTTTTTATTTATCACTTGCTAGTATTACAACATGTCTGATGTACTAATAGTCTCTCTTAATGCCCAGGGCTTGAACATTCCAGAAAAAGATCCTCCCTTCTCAGACTACTGTGGAAGAAAAGCGTGCATGTTGCATTCATACAGGAAATGCATTTTCGATCGGACGGCATCCAGTCTCTCACCAATACGCGATTCCCTCATGTGTACCACTGCAACTCTTAAAGAGGACCTTTCATCACTTCTAAAGATATTAACTAACGATGCTCACATGTAGAGCGGCGCCCAGGGATCTCCCTGCACTTACTATTATCCCTGGGCGCCGCTCCGTTCTCCCAATATAGACTCCGGTCTCTGTGCTCACAAAGTTATAGTAGGTGGGACTTGGTTATAGTAGGCGGAGCCTGCCCTTCATCTCCTTCTCCCAGGCTGTAGCGCTGGCCAATCGCAACGCAGAGCTCATAGCCTGGGAGTTTTTCTTCTCCCAGGCTATGAGCTCTGCGCTGTGATTGGCCAGCGCTACAGCCTGGGAGAAAGAGATGAAGGGCAAGCTCCGCCTACTATAACCAAGTCCCCCAAGTCCCCGCCTACTATAACTTTGTGAGCACAGAGACCGGAGCCAATACCGGGAGAACGGAGCGGCGCCCAGGGATAATAGTAAGTGCAGGGAGATTCTGGGCGCCGCTCTACATGTGAGCATCGTTAGTTAATATCTTTAGAAGTGATGAAAGGTCCTCTTTAAGATTCCAAGACCAAGGGAGTATCTGTCCTCATTTCCAATACTGTCTCCTGGGAACTAATAGACACTCGCACTGATGGAGCAGGCAGATACATCTTCGTGAAAGGTAAGCTGGCGGGCATGGTGATTACTCTTGCCGTAATATACGCCCCTAACACAGGACAGGTTAGGTTTTTAGATAGAGCACTGACGGCCCTGGAGGAGTTTTCTGAGGGTGTCGTGATAATCGGAGGGGACCTTAACCTCACTATAGATCCGGCCATTGACTCCTCGAAAGGTCAGTCATACTTACCCTTCTCACACAAACCAGATTATGGGAACTTCTCTATGCCCACCAATTAGTAGATACATGGCGTGTTTTACACACCGACAGATAGGGACTATACATTCTATTCCAATCCCCACAATTCATGTTCTAGACTGGATTACTTCCTTATACAACACACCAGACTAGAACAACTAATGGGAGCACAGATTGATCTCATTACTTTCTCTGACCACGCCTTAATATCAATGACACTTACACTACCGACCTTCCAAGCCAGAGCGTGGCACTGGCACCTGAACGACTCTCTATTACAAGACCTACAGGTTACAGCAGAGGTTCGGAAAGATCTGACTGATTACTTCTCTCTTAAGTCACTCCAGATAACAAACCTCTTACCGTTTGGGAGTTACACAAATGCGTTATCAGGGATACATTTATTAAGTTGGGACCCAAATCAAAAAAGAAAGAGCAGCGTTATTAACAAACCTCATATCCAGAATACACAATCTAGAACGACAACATAAGTCCACACTGGACATACAAATGGGAGCTGAGCTGACACAACTGAGGAAACAAGTACGCTCTTTGTGCATGTCTAGAGCAAAAGCAACCTTAGTCAAATGTCGCAGATACTACTATGAGCATGGGAATAAACCCGGAAGGACCCTAGCAAGGCCAGAACACACTCTTATGTACCGTTTCTGACGGATAGTTTGGATCAACGAGTGACTCTGCCCCAAAAGATAGCCGAAGCCTTTAGAATATACTATCAATCCTTGTATAACCTACAATCACCCATGACTCAGAACTCGGAAGCAAACGTACAAATAATTTGTACATATCTATCTTCTTCGGGGCTAGGTCACCTATCCACGGAAGCGATCGTCGCCCTAGAGTCCCCCCTATTGGCTGGTGAACTGGCACTGGCCATAAAGGAGTCCCAAACAGGCAAAGCTGCCCTTGCCATACTATAAAACCTTCATTGACATACTGTCCCCACAGTTTCTGTCCGCCTTTAACTTGCTCACATCAACTCGCACCTCTCCTCCCGACATTATCAAGGCCCATATCACGGTCATTCCCAAGGAAGGAAAGGATCCATCTCAATGTCAAAGCTATCGACCCATTTAGCTTATTAACCCCTTAATAACTTTTCAAAAATGCTATTATTGTGTAAAACTTAAATAAAATAAAAAAGTATACATTTTAAGTATTGCCACGTCCGTAACAATCTGCTCTATAAAAATATCACATGACCTAACCCCTCAGGTGAACGCTGTAAAAATAAATAAATAAAAACTGTGCTAAAACAATCAATTTTTTTGTCACCTTGCCCCATAAAGTGTTTGAATGATTAAAAAATCATATGTACCCAAAAATGGTACCAAGAAAAACGTCAACTCTTCCTGCAATAAACGAGCCCCTACACAAGACGATCAGCAGAAAAATAAAAAGATATGGTGTTCAGAAAATGGAGAC
The DNA here is from genome assembly GCA_033119425.1 of Bufotes viridis. NCBI lineage: Eukaryota > Metazoa > Chordata > Amphibia > Anura > Bufonidae > Bufotes > Bufotes viridis. The sequence goes on from CM065594.1 coordinate 113,418,905, forward strand.
ACAAAAACATAATTTTCTTTTTTTTAAATGCTTTATTATGTAAAACTGAAACAAAGTAATTACACTGGATCAGTGGCTGCACCAAACTGATAAACCTATGGATAGGTGCTCTACCAAGCGACTCACCCCTGTGTTGTGGAAAGAAATGGGTTAAAATAAAATATAAATGTGGGAGGCACTCATAAATACCTAGGGTTGTATATAATAACTACAATGTATTAAATACTAATAACAATTAATAATGATATGATATAATATATTATGATAATATTAATAATAGTAAAATATGAAAAAATGCTTATTATAGTTGATCAACAAAAAATGTATAAGAAATATTAAAAAGGTTAAAAAAAGAAAAACATTTAAAAAGTGTGTAAAGATTGTACTCTGTTAATAAGTCTTCAAGGTGTATTTTCATTAATGTCCAGTAGGGGGAGCAATTACACCAAAGTTGTTGATAATCTAGATCAGGCATGCTCAACCTGTGGCCCTCCAGCTGTTGTAAAACTACAACTCCCACAATTCCCTGCTGTAGGCTGATAGCTGTAGGCTGTTTGGGCATGCTGGGAGTTGTAGTTTTGCAACAGCTGGAGGGCCGCCTGCTCTTTACCAGGGATGCCGGCGTCTTCTCTTCCGGGTGTAGCGCTGACGTCATCCGCGCAGGCGCACTGAGGACGGAGCGCCTAAGCGAGCGTCCTTCACTCAGAGCGCCTGCGCCGACTAAAGACCGAGACGGCGCAGGCGCGGGATTGCAGCTGCAGACAGGGCCAGCAAGAGGAGGAGAGCGCGCTGGCCCTGTCTATCAAAGTAAGAGGAACGCCCCGTTCCAAGGCCATGAAGATGCGGCGGCTACCAGCAAGTACTCGCCCAACTTGCTGGTAGCGAAGCTAATTTACATATGACAAAAGTAAGTTTTTAAGAAGATTGCAAACAGAAAAAAAGATATTAAACATATGTTGGAACTCAGCTGACATTAGCAAGTAGCTAATGTCAGCTAGTGAAAATTCGTCAGTGGGGGTGACAGAAGCCCTTTAAGCTGGGAGGTATCCTCAAAAGGGAGAGAGGTTTTCTTATTAACCTTAGCCATCTGAACGTCTATTTTGGGTGTTTAGTTAAACAGCTTGGTTTCCTCAGGATCAAAGAGCAACCTATTTTTAAAGGATGTGGAGACCCGTAGACGTTTTTCGGGGTCTGCCCATTAGTCCAGAATCATATCTTTTATGTTTTTGTTTATTGGGAAGACATAGGACTTTTTCACTCTTAAACCCCCAAACATTTCTTCCTGAATCGTATGAGGGTGCTGAACTTCCTCTACCCCCATTGTGGCCCTGACTGCTCTGAGTAATTCAGGCATGTTCTCCGCGGCAAAGTAGAATCTCCTTCCACTATCCCCAGGGTCTGAATCCGAAATTCTCTCTCCTTCTTCAAGGGATCTAGCGGAGAGTACACTCTCATCCCCCAAGGGTTCAGAATGAGAAGATGAAGGGGATCTAGTGAGTTTTCTTTTAGTTTGAGGAGCTTAAAGCGTATTGGGTAGATGGGTCAGGGACGACCTAATCTCTTCCTGAATCATGGATTTAAGTTCTTGTTTCAATGAGGTAGATTCTTCACGTACAATGTTAGATATGCCATTTTTGCAAAGTTTCTTAGAGTAATTTTCTGGTAGCTTGTTATTGCAGGAAATGCATCAAGCAGTTTTCCTAATTTTCTTTAGCGACTCCTTAGCCACCTAAAGAAGAATTTGAGTTTTTATGAGAAAGAGGCCCCCTAAAAGTGGCTTAGGCTCAGAAGACTTTTTAAGAAAACACCGGGGGAGACCAGCCAAGATGCAGGTACTGCAGATAACAAGAAGCATAATACAATATCCTCCTCATCCCCCCCCCCCCCCCCAGAGGGTGAGGTACTCCCATAGAACATTGCCCGACCAGAGGGAACTCCTGGCAGGCAGCATGGGTGGCTCTGTCTCCTTGGAGGGAGAGCGCCCGTCAGCTGACATTTCGGCTCCTCTGTCTGGCGCACGTATGTTGAGGAGAAGAGGAGCTCCCAGGCAGATGCTGTCGCGAGCGATCCCTGAATGCCGGCGCCTCAGCTTTGAAGCCGGGCCTGGCGCCACACACTGCCGTCACTTCCGGGACCGGAAGTGACATGTATACTGTGCACCTCTGTGTGCCTCGGCGTCCCACCCAGCTGCAGCCTACCCGGAGGCCAGGATGGGGGGATGAGTCAACCCGATAACCCCCGGCCCAGCCTAAGTACAGCGACCGCAGAAGGGCAGGGGGAGTTCCACAGGTATGTGCCACACAAGTCTGTTAGGCGCTTCCATAGTTTCATCTCCCTGCATACAGGGAGACCTTTCTCTGCCCTGTCCTCTGTAGGGACAGGAAACACTGGTGTTGGTGGTGGGAGGGGGGTATTTAACCTTTCTCTGTTCCTGCCCCTACAGAGGTCAGGGGTAAATCTCCTTGTATGCCGCTGTGATGATGCTATGGAAAACCCCCCCTCTTTTGAAGACTATCTCTGTCTGATCTAGAGGTCTGCTTGTACTTCTGACTTCTAAAGGTCCCTTTCCTATGAAAAAAGGGGGCCTCTGCGGAATAGGAAACCTCTTCTTCCTATCTGATGCTTTCTCCAAGACCTCATCTAGGGAAGATCCAAACAGTCTAGAACCCTCGCAAGGCAGAGAACAGAGTCTCGCTTTTGATCTCTGATCTCCCTTCCAAGATCTAAGCCAGACTGCTCGCCTGGCTGCATTGGACATAACTACTGATTTAGCGTTAAACCCTATAATATCTGTGGAGGCGTCTGCTAAAAAATCTGCGGCCTTGTGGAAGGTAGTAAAAGAGGCTAAAAAATCTTCTCTGGGGACCTTATCCTTAAAGAGGACCTTTCATCACCCTAACAAATGTAAACTAGGTACACATACATGGAGAGCGGCGCCCAGGGATCTCCCTGCACTTACTATTATCCCTGGGCGCCGCTCCGTTCTGCCGGTATAGGCTCCGGTAACTTCAGCTCTACGTCTCAACTGGGAGGAGCCTGCCCTTGTTCTCCTGGGCGTCTCCTTCTCCCAGGCTGTAGCGCTGACCAACCGCAGCGCTCAGCTCATAGCCTGGGAGAAGAAAACCTCCCAGGCTATGAGCTGAGCACTTTAATGTGACTTTCTAACTGAGCTAGCCATAATCTTAAAGATCTAGATACCCAGGATGTCGCAATGGCCGGTCTGAGGCTTGTAGAGGCACATTCCCAGGACCTCTTAAGGTAGGTGTCTGCTCTTCTGTCCAGAGGATCACTAAGACAACCCAGGTCCTCAAAAGGAAGGTCAGACCTTTTTGCAACTTTAGCAACCAAAGCATCCACTGCCGGTGCCTTGTACTACATAGATGACACAGAATCCTCAAAAGGGTATTTGCGTTTTGCGGAAGCAGGAATAAATAAAATTCTGTCTGGGTTCTTCCATTCTTTCTTAATTAAAGTTTCAATATTTTTATGTACGGGAAAGGTTCTATGTTTTCTAGGCCCTAAACCTTCAAAGGCTTGGTCAGCAATAGTCTTGGATTGTTTTACTTCCTCCAACTGCATTGTCAATTTGACCGCTTTAAGCAGAGGTTGAATATCTTCAGGTGGGAACAAAGACCTTCCTGTAAGATCCTCCTCTGAGGAAGAATCTACAGACGACAATTCTTCTCCTGACAATAGATTCGTATCTATTTCTATTTCAGAAATCTCAGAGTCTGAATCCAAACCAACTTCTCTTTTTTCAGGCCTATGTCTACTGCGCTTGAGAGATTTCAGAGATGATTTAACTTCTGCTCGAACCATGGCCTTCATAGACTTAGAGAAACTGCTGGATTCTTCTAACACCAGCTTGTCAATGCAGGGTTGACACATGGGCCTAGTATAGGAGGAGGCTAGAGGAATTCTGCAACCAGCACACTCTTTTCCCTGATGCTTTCTTAGGGACCTTTGCCACCTAGAATAAAAACATATCATGCCCATTATAAGTAAAGGATAATTGACCTTACCAGGGTAGAGTCACACTTCCCCACTCCTCAAAGTTACCGGGCTTGTAGGCCTTGAGGGATCCATGGGGTTGGCGCGGCCCGAATCATTGGTGTCCATCTTGCTAGTGCACACAGTGCACTAATCCACGTGGCTGGCTGCTCCCTCCTGCCGCCAGATTTATAACGCGTCTCAGGCCCTCTCCCGGTCAGATATCCGAAGTCTGGCCCTACTTCTTTTCCGTATTCGGCGAATCAACTGAAGAAAAAAAGACGGATCCGGATTAATGCATTTCAATGGGCATTAAATTCAGGTCCGTCGTTCAGTTTTCTCTTCAGGATTTTTGGCCAGAGGAAAATCCGCAATATGCTGCAGATTTTGCTACGGCCAAAAACGGGTGATGACTGAACTGAAGACATCCTGATGCATCCTGAACGGATTTCTCTCCATTCAGAATGCATTGGGATGATCCTGATCAGTCTATTTCAGTCTTAGAGCCCCGACGACAGAACTCTAGGACGGAAAGCAAAAACGTTAGTGTGAAAGAGGCTGAGGAAATGGGTTTTAGAGGCCCGATCTTCAATGCGATGGCAAGTTTGTACTCAAATCCAACAGCAAAAGTGCTTACAAATGGGGTATTGTCTGACAGCTTTCCGATTAGCAACGGATCCCGTCAAGGCTGCCCCCTGTCCCCTCTTCTCTTAGATCCAATAATTTTTATTGATTCTAGACATAAAAGTCAGTTACATATGAAGACAAATAACAGCGGACGCAGCCGCCTAGGTGACAGTAACAAAGCACACCATATGTTCATGTTCAGTATTCATCAGATCTACAGTGTATGTTTCTTATAAGAAGGGGAGTGGATATCAGGGCATCTACTTGGATGCTGCCCACCTGGCATCCTTCTGAAGTACATTACAACACTATCAATAAAGATATGCATCCAGTCATTTACCTGGAGGTTCCAGTAGTCTGGTGTGCAACAGAAGAAGAAAAGAAAAAAGCAAGGAAGACAATGAAAACACAAAAACAGAAATATTCAAACATAGAGCCATAACCATAATAGCACGCAATTAGGTAAGGACGTCAGGAGGGACTCCCTTTGTTATGTGGTATTATGAGGCAATTAGATCAAGGACCAAGGGACAACAAATTCTAGCTTACTCCACAGTTATACTTTGAAATTGCTAACTGACCACAGGTGCCATACATTATCCAGATATATTGAAGATAGTATAAATGGAGTCAGCCCCTTCTCATAGCGCCAGGTTGTGTTAACTGAGGCGAGTACTTCATCTAGTGATGGGGCCTGCAACTCTTTCCAGTGTCTGGTTATTACTAGTTTGGCAATTACTTACATCTTGCAAGCCAAGATTCTATTATAGAAAGGAAGCATTTCCAGCTTTAAATACAGTAATGCTATATGTGCACATTTAGTGATTGCGCGGCCCACAACAGAGGACAAAGTGTCAAAGACACCATCCCAATAGTGTTGGAGAATAGGGCATGCCCATAAAATGTGAAGCAGTGAGCCTCTTTGACCACATTTTCTCCAACACATCGGGGAGACAGAAGGGTATAATTTATGAAGTTTGTCCGGCGTCATATACCACCTTAGATACGTTTTCATAGCAGCTTCATAGTGTGAACTACACTTGCAGGCTGGTGAACCATTTTAAGTGCTGATGACCACTGTTGGTGTCAATGGCGATACCTAGTTGTTCCTCCCAGCGGACATATGGTGAGGTTTTACAAAAGCAGAGGTGAGAGTCTATCAAACTATAGGCATATCTCATAACCTTTTGCTTATACTTAAAAATTGACATTGTTTGTGCGTTGCCAACCCGTATTCCCTCAGAATGAGCAGCAAGGAAATTACGTATCTGTAAATATTTAAAGAAATCTGCATTAGGGATGGTATATTTTGTTACCAACTGCTCAAAGGGTTTCAGTGATCCCGAATCATATAATTGTGACACATATTATCCCATGTTCCACCCAGTTAGAGAGATCTAAGTCGCCTATGTGCAGGGTGAAATATTGTATAGGTATTGAATCCCAAGTTGTTTGATCATCCCCCGTTTTATTTCCAGCAATGCAGAGTAGTCCTTGTCAGTGGAGATAGTCTGGTTTCAGTGGAAGAGGCTCCAAAATTACACCATAAGTGAAAGCAAGTAATGTAGATGGGAAAGCTAGGCTGTTTTCAATATCAACCCAATGCCTATCCGTTTCTATCTTCCACATTACAACCATTTCTACTTTTGTCGCTATGTAGTACGCATTAATGACAATCCCCCATGTAATTTATGTTTGGTTAATAAGGGGAATGTAATCCTGGGTTTATGGTTGGCCCAAATAAATCTGGATAAACATTGTTGGGTGTCAATAAAAAATGTATTTGGTACTGTAATGGGTACTGTTCGAAATAGATACAAAAATTTGGGCAGCAAAAGCATCTTAAAAGCTGCAATGCGACCCGTCCAAGATATCTCGTATTTAGATAACCTAGCCGTCTCCTCTTTGATATGTGCTAGCATACTTAAGTAATTGTGTTTATACAAGTTTTTAAACGTGGAGGAAATATACGCGCCAAGGTAACCAATCTTGTCATGTTGCCAATCTAGATTGAATCTATTTTTGAGCCTATTCGTTAGGGATGGTGGAAGGCATATTGGCATAGCTTGTGATTTCAATGTGTTAAGTTTATATAAGGGTATATGCCCAAACTGCTGTATCCACTTAAAGGGCTTCTGTCACCCCCACTGATGTAATTTTCACTAGCTGACATTAGCTACTTGCTAATGTCAGCTGAGTTCAAACATATGTTTCCTAACTTTTTTCCTGTTTTCTATCCGGCATCGCCTGCTCCTTACCAGGGATGCCGGCGTCTTCTCTTCCGGGTGTAGCGCTGACGTCATCGGCGCAGGCGCACTGAGGACGGAGCGCCTAAGCGAGCGTCCTTCACTCAGAGCGCCTGCGACGACTAAAGACCGATACGGCACAGGCGCGGGATTGCAGCTGCAGACAGGGCCAGCGGGAGGAGGAGAGCGCGCTGGCCCTGTCTACCAAAAGAAGAGGGGGTGTTCCCAGGGCATGAAGATGCGGCGGCTACCAGCAAGTACCCGCCCAACTTGCTGGTAGCGAAAATAATTTGCATATCACAAAAGTAAGTTTTTTAGAAGATAGAAAACAGGAAAAAAGTTAGGAAACATATGTTTGAACTCAGCTGACATTAGCAAGTAGCTAATGTCAGCTAGTGAAAATTACATCAGTGGGGGTGACAGAAGCCCTTTAAGTGCTACATCTAAAGACGATTCAGGATCCGATAACATCAGTATGATGTCGTCAGCGTATAGAGATATGGTATGGTTACGTTCTCAAATATGAATTCCCTTTACGTCCGGACAGGGGCGTAGCTAGAAATGACTGGGCCCCACAGCAAATTTTTGTATTGGGCCCCCCCTACCCGCGCGTTTCGCTCCCCCTCTATAATGTGCCAGCCATATAGCCCCCCTATAATGTGCCAGTAGTCAGCCATATAGCCCCCCCCAGCCCCCCTATAATGTGCCAGTAGCCAGCCATATAACCCCCCTATAATGTGCCAGTAGTCAGCCATATAACCCCTCCTATAATGTGCCAGTAGTCAGCCATATAAACCCACCCTATAATGTGCCAGTAGCCAGCCATATAGCACCAGATGCCCCCATAGTGCTCCTCTCCCCATAGTGCCCCCTATAATGTGCCAATATCAAGTGCCTCTGTCTTCCCCCATCCCAATATCATAGTGCCATCCTCTCCCCTGCCCCCTAATGTGTGTGCCAATATGAAGTGCCTATCTCTCTCCCCCCATTTGCCAATATTATAGTGCCAATAGCCCCCTCCTCCCCTGTGGCAGTAAAGTAAAAGTCCAGTATTAAAAAAAAAAAAAAAAAAATCCTGTCTTTCAGAAAAGTTTGTGAAGGGAATCGAACCTGTGACCATTAGGATGAAAGGCAAGCCACTCATCCACAAGACCATATGAGCTGCTTAGCCAGGTAGCTAAAAAAAAAAAAATAAGACCTCTAGATGTGGAGAACTTTGATAGTGTATCTATACACATTACAGCTGCCCCAACACACCAAGCTCAGCTACATCCATATACAATGTGCTGGTGCAGCTGTAATGTTTATGGATACACTATCAAAGTTCTCCACATCTAGAGGTCTTATTTTTTTTTTTTAGCTATCTGGCTTATCAGTTCATATGGCTTTGTGGTTAAGTGTCTTGCCTTTGAACCTAATGGTTGCAGGTTCGATCCCCAAGCTTTTCTGAAAGAAAGAAAAAATAAGTTTTAAGTAGACAAGGGCGAGAGCACACTGCGATTCACTGAGTAATTAGCGAAGGGAGAGGAGTGAGGACAACACGTGCTTGCCGGGCCCCCTGTAAGCCCGGGCCCCGAAGCAGCTGCTTCCCCTGCTTCCCCGGTAGTTACGCCCCTGCGTCCGGATCACTCCGCAAGATAGTCGCCAACGGCTCCATACATAAAACAAATATTAGCGGTGATAGTGGGCATCGCTGTCGGGTACTGTTTGTTATATTAAACTTCCCGGACAGGGTCCCATTGGTCAACACTCTAGCGGAGGGCGCCGAATACAAAGCTTTCACAGCCCATAATATCCCATCTCTGAACCCAAAGTAATCCAGTACCGAGAAGGCATACGACCAGCCAATGCGGTTGAACGCCTTCTCGGCGTCCAGGGATACCAACAACGACTGAGTCTTAGAAGATGTGACATAGTGCAATATATTCAACACTCTTCTCGTGTTGTCATATGCTTGTCTGGATTGAACGAATCCCACTTGATCTGCATGTATGAGATTTTGTAGCAGGGGGCGAGTCTATTAGACAGTATCTTGGCATATATTTTTAAATCTACATTAAGTAGGGAAATTGGCCTAAAATTTTGTGGTTTATCAGGGTCCTTACCTGGTTTGGGCAATGTAACTATCGAGGCCTCTTGGTTTTCTGGGGGAAATGCCACGTTAATCATGGCTTGTTGGTAAATCTGTTGGGCGTAAAGTATCAGAATATTATGGAACATTTTATAATATTCACCTGTAAGACCGTCTGGTCCAGGCGACTTCCCCGATGGTAGATGTCTGATTTGAAATATATAAACGAGAAGATACTTGGCTCACACCCAGGATAGATTGTGACGGGTGCAACAATCTCAAAAACGGGGGTGCCCGACCCCCTAAAATAGGTTAGAGAAAGAAAGAAATATGAGTGTGCACTCACTACACTGGGCCTTGGGAGATAAAAGTATGAATTTATTGGGTAAAAAAGCTAATCACATATAAAAGTGCATGCATAAAAATAGATGAACATATAAAGATAACCAGGTGCGCATCTGGTAAAAAACCCCCACTAATGGTAGGACAAACAAAGGTGGTCGTGCATATACAACAAACAGCTAGAAATAATGTCACCTACAGGATCATACAATCTAAATAGAGGTATATGACTGTATAATGGTATAAAGGCATACGCAATCCATAGGCAATCCAGGAGCTTGGCCACTCGGTGTCACTAATCAAATAGTGGAAACTGATCGAATAGTGGAGACTTATATTAAAATCTCTTAAGGTGTTTGATGTTCAGTTCACTCCATGGCACGGTGTATTATAGTAAAAGTCTAGTCTCTTAGTGGGGCACAGTTTGCCTGAATCCCCGTGCTGCAATAATAGATGCGTAGATAGTAAAGCGCTTACCTCCCTTTATTGCAGTGCAAGGTGGGAGAGAGAACAAGAGTTCGGCGGCGTCAGTCGCTTCGCTATAAGATCCCGTGTGTAGCTCGGACGTCGGTGTCTTGTGTGTAGCTCGGACGTCGGTGTCTTGTTTGAATGCTGCGGGCTTCTGGCGTGTGACGTCACAGAGCTCGCGAGACTTCAATCCTGAGTGGGTTGTCTGATCCGATTGGAGTACTATCGGATTACAAACCTTTGATCAGAAATCTTCGCATGGCCATGCGATGCTTTAGATGCGGAGGTGAAAGTTTAAATGGCGTAGGTGCTTCCTCTGCCCAGACGCGTTTCGGGTGCTCTCCACCCCTTCCTCAGTGGTGAAGCAGCCCGCCTTACACCTCCTTCCTTTATAGTCCGGCACTATTGCGCAATTTCCTGTTTAGCAATGATCATGCGTTCTAAGTGCGGTTTTGTTGCGTCTTTTCAATAACCTTATATTCATTTTGCAAAAATAATGTGTATGAGTTATTTTATAAAATAAACATGGACATGTACAAGAATTACGTAAAATCACTGTGTTTTATTAAAAAAGTTTAAAAAGATCTTTTGAGATAGTGCGGATATTTAGAATGAAAGTGCACCTACTATAATGGTACAAATTAGTATATGTTCTGCCCTCCTAAACTACACATAGTAAGTGTATAAAGTGACGTTCGCATACTAATAGTAGCGTATAGAGAAATAAATAAATAATTAGGGCAGGTGAAAATTATTAAATATAGGAATATTGTAGATAGGGATGGTATATATAAAAAATAAAAAATAAAAAATAAATAAAAATAAAAATAAAAATAAAAATAAAAATATTGGGGTTTTTTTACCAGATGCGCACCTGGTTATCTTTATATGTTCATCTATTTTTATGCATGCACTTTTATATGTGATTAGCTTTTTTACCCAATAAATTCATACTTTTATCTCCCAAGGCCCAGTGTAGTGAGTGCACACTCAGATGTCTGATTTGGTAGAATAGTGAGACTGGAACACCATTGGGAAACTCCGGTGTTTAACCCCTTAAGGACACAGCCCTATTTCACCTTAAGGACCAGGCCATTTTTCGCAAATCTGACCAGTGTCATTTTATGTGGTGATAACTTTAGAACGCTTTTACTTATCCTGGCCATTCTGAGATTGTTTTTTCGTCACATATTGTACTTCATGACACTGGTAACATTTTGTCAACAAAGTTAATTTTTTTGTATAAAAAAATACTAAATTTACCAAAAATTTTGGAAAATTAGCATATTTTCAAGTTTCAATTTCTCCACTTCTATAATACATAGTTAATACCTCCAAAAATAGTTATTACTTTACTTTCCCCAAATGTCTACTTCATGTTTGGATCATTTTGGGAACGCCATTTTATTTTTTTGGGACGTTACAAGGCTTTGAAGTTTAGAAGCAAATCTTGAAAATTTTAAGAAAATTTCAAAAACCCAATTTTTAAGGACCAGTTCAGGTCTGAAGTCACTTTGTGAGGCTTACATAAAAGAAACCACCCAAAAATGACCCCATTCTGGAAACTACACCCCTCAAAGTATTCAAAGCTGATTTTAAGTATAATCAGTTTTTATTAATTTTCATAATAAGAAGACAAAATACAAAACATATTGGCAATGTGGACGCAGCCACCAGATATAACAATCACGATACACTAGTACATGGCAAGAAAATAGTAATAAAGAACAAAAGCCAGATATGATTTTCCAAGGTTATCCACTGACTAGAGTATCCAGAGTCCTAGGCCCAGGTGGTTGCCCGGAGGGCCACCATAAAAGCCAGGGCTGTTAGCTGAGATACACATACTCGCTGCATCGATAGATCAGATTGAATTGAGGAGATGTCAGGGCATCCGCTCGGATGCTGCCAACCTGGCGTCCCCATTGCAACATATACATCTGCCTCTACCATCCCAGTATGTATCACCCGGGTGGAGGACAACAAACATACCAGCAATGCGAGGTAAAGTAAGACAATGCGTCCTGCAAAGCATTACAAGTCAATGACAAAGAAAGGGGTACAACAAGAACAAAGAACTGAGAACGGAGCAGGGGAGGGGCACACTGACAAGATCCCGGAGCCCAAATGCCAACTGATTCATTGAACATAATAGGAGCTATTCAGCCAAGGCTCCCATGATTGATCCCTAGTTGAGGGATTGACCAGGGAAGCCGGTAAACGGCGCTCATATCTAAATGTCGTGTTTAATGCTGAGATAACTTCTTCATATGTTGGAGGGTCAGGAGATTTCCAATGCCTGGCTAGTACCAACTTCGAGTGAATAAGAATCATGCCTAACATGCGCCTGATGACGTGAGGGTAATCTGCAATACCTATGAACAGTAAAGCCAGTGCAGGAGAAGGAGAGATCCGAATCTTCAACACCTGAAGTATAATCTGAAAGACTCGATTCCAATAACTGGTAATTTTAGGACAAGCCCATAAGATGTGGTAAATGGTTCCGGTGGTGCCACAATCCCTCCAGCAGCAAGCCGAGGTGCCCGGGTACATACGGCTCAGTCTGTCAGGGGTATAATACCAGCGGAGAGCCGTCTTTATAGCCGCCTCAGTTTGAGTTACACACTTGAAGGCAGTTGCAGTAAATTTCACCGCTGAGGCCCAGTCATCTACACCTAACTCCCGCTCCCAGCATATCATGGACCTTAACTTGACAAACTTATCTTTGCCACCAATTTGGTCATATATTTGTCTGGTACAGTTTACCGCGAGACGCCGTGGGGAGCAAAAAAGGGAAATAATGCCCTGATGAATAATTACCTCTGTTTTAAGATGCATCTCAAGGTAACTCCTTATACGCAGGTAGGACAGAAATTCAGAGTTGGGTAAGCCATACTCTGTGCGTATGTGCTCAAAAGTAGTGAAGGTAGAATCGACATACAATTGGGCAAGGGTATGGATACCGTGAGACTTCCAACTAGATAGATTAATATCCCCGATGATACCTTCCAAGGCAGACAATGTTAATAGGGTAGAATTTGGGGGACCTTTGATCCCCTGGGAGCGGTGGAACTGCGACCAGAGCGAGCATGCGTGGCTAATAGTTAAAAGCGCATTGTCATGCCTTTGAGGTTTCCATAAACATTGACAAAGTAAATCCCTCAATGAGCCGCCAGGAACAAAGTGACTTTCAATCGACACCCAAGGCTTCTCCGAGGCACCATTCCACCACTCCCGAAGGAAAGAGAGGCCTATAAATGTAAAGTAGTCTCTGATTGATGGGAGCCCTACCCCACCCACTTTTTTCCTCTTTACCATTATAGAGTGCGCCACCCTTGGTTTACCGGAGCCCCAGATATAAGCATTTAAAAGTTTCTGTGCTTCCACAAAAAACGTATTAGGTACAGGAATAGGTAAATCTCTAAACACATAGATCAGTTTCGGGAGGACCATCATCTGTAACGCTGCCACACGGCCAGTCCAGGACACTTCTCTCATTGCGAAGCTAGCAAAATCATTTTTCAGTGTTGACAACAGGGGGGTATAGTTGCTCTGGCAGGCTAACGAGCAAGGGTAAGTAAGCGATATTCCCAAATATTGGAGACTAGTGGGTTGCCAATCCAGTGCAAACTTCCTCTGTAAAACCGAAAGGTCAGTCTCTGTGATGTTAATGGGAAGAATTTGGGATTTAGAGCTGTTAAGTTTGTAGTAGGACAACTTACCAAAATGGGAGATGATAGAAAGTGCTTGTTCCAAAGAGTGGCTAGGATTAGTAAGTGTGAGGATAATGTCATCAGCATATAATGAGATGACATGGGATTTGCCTCCTATCTGGACTCCTTCTACAGAAGGTGACAAACGGATGTGTTGGGCTAGCGGTTCTAGTGCAAGTATGAATATCAGGGGGGATAGAGGGCATCCCTGACGGGATCCGTTTGTGATACAAAAGCTGTCCGACAAAACCCCATTTATCAGAATTTTCGCTGATGGATTAGTGTATAATCCCGG